>JAXQQM020093113.1:0-227001 GCA_034641835.2 Pinus albicaulis | reverse complement strand
ACACTATTCTCAACTAAAAAGAAATGAGAATGAGATATGTCTAAACAAAAAATATGCTTTGAAAATAAAATACCATCAACAACCTTTTCATGTTGTCATCCTCTACCTTATATAGATTAAAATCTTGTAAACCCTAAACCACCTTCAATGAAATCATCTCTTTCACACAAGCCATCTCCATATAAAACTGCGACGTGCCTCATTGATGGCCACTCCTCCATGAAAATGCTATAGATTTGGTCAAGGTTGACCCAGTAAATATGCTTTAGTCCCTATTCACACCTTAGCATGCTTTATTTAGCTGAAAATATGATCCACTTTCACATGAGAAGTGGTTTTATCAAAAATAAAAATTCTTATGGGTCTCTCCAACCACTTATTCACCTATCAATGTGACAAAAAAAAAATTAATATTCCCATTAGTTATAGGCTAATGTAGGAATATTACAATCCTCCCCTCCAAAATGTTGCTTGTCCTCAAGCAACTACAAGGACATTGCAAATTCTCCAATGGATGTGTCTCCTCCCAAGAATACAAATTTTCCTTTGGTGAATGAACCAAAAAGATTTTATCATGAAGAAGTGGGAGATATATGGAAAGAGTTATATATTGTCCATTGGCCTCTTTAAGGCATGAGAGATGATAAATGTTGGGTGCTTCAACCCCCATGAGAAACTTCAATCTCCATGCTGTCATCCAAACAAAATGAGCCATCCTTGGTAACTCATAGAAATAGTCACCAATCCCCTCCTTATGCAATGTGTAGGGGCTGCATGGCTGAAAATGAGAGGCAATATTGTTCAACTTAGGCTTCCTCTCCCTCCATTTCTGAGAAATTTGGAGCTGTTGATCCTGGGCTACAATAATATAGTCCTCATGAAGCCAAAAGATACTTGGAACCTCATGATTCTCCTCATTCCTTCTAGGGAGTCACCTTGCCCAATCCTCCATGCATATAGTGAATAGAGTATCATCACCATATGTGATCCAAAATAAACATGGACTAACTGTCATGTGATATATTGGATGGTGAAAATAGTCCCTCCATTGAGACCAGCGTTGATCTCTTTCTTGCTACCTCAAAACATGATATAATAAGTGGCCACCCAACCAACTTATTTTTTCCATAAGCTTCTCCAAATCTTGAAAATAGTAGAGGATAATAGGTGTTGGCTGAATATGATTCAAGCAACACATGTCTTGCCACAAATCCTCCCATGTGAGAGGCTTCTCCCAAAGACATAAGTCAAACATATGGCCCCTTGCATAAGGAAACAAAGGATATAGTGTAGCAACCATATAATATCCCATCCTCCTCTTGAAGCATGAATAAATATGGTAAGTTTCATTGCCAATGGACACATCCAACCAATGTGTCATCCATCCTATCATGTCCCCAACAAAGATAAGAGCATCATCATCCAATAATACATAAACAATCAAATGCAATGATGGAGGTGAATCATAGTCCCACATGTGGAACCAGCACAGTAGATCTTCTGATTGCATCAGATATTGATATGGTAAGTGGTCTTCTCACCACTTACTTGTTGTTCAAGTCATCTTACCATGGCTAAAAGTGTGAGATATATTGGGTGCCTTAGGGATACACCCATCATGAAATAGGATCTCCCTTTTTCCTTCAAGGGAGTGGCCATATTCATAAATTTTTGTGGCCCAAAGTTGGCCATGAAGTTTGTATGGAATAACACTCGTACTAGGAGCTATGGCATGCATATGCATGGTAAAAGAATAAAAGTAATAATCATATGAATCATGAGATACAAAAGCATATTCTTTACCAATATTTCTCCTCATACACTTGGAGTGGTGTATGATGTTTGGTATCAATGTGGCACACCGAAAAGAATACATCATCTCCCCAAAATATCCTAGGGAGTGATCAAAATACTCATTGCTCATGGCTCCAAGTAGCTCATAAAGAAAATAAGGAAGAGCTCCCATTCTTGGAGTAATTCACTGCACATGGGTGGTAAGAAGGTGCAAGTATATAGTACACATACCATGATGTTTAGAAATACAATCTTTACCATACACTTGTTTTAAATCAGTGAGGTGACTCATGGATGAACTCGCTCTCATACCCAAAGAATAAGGAGGTGGTAATGATAACCCTTCCCAAGAGATATGTCCCCTCTCACCCTCCAAATAATACATGCACTTCCTCATATGATTGTGCATCTCCTCTCTGAAGTCTTCCCACATGAATCCCTCCAAAATAGTATGGTGGGTTCTAATGAAACTAGTGGGATTAGAAAGCAAGATATCATATACTTCATATAGTAGTTTATATTTGAGCTTTGATTCTCTAGTTAAATAGATATGATCATGAAAATAGATGATTCCATCAAACACCCTATACCTCCTATATTTCATCTATCCATCAAGAACCTTACATGTGAAGAGGTTCTTGGAATATTCTACCAAGAGTTGGGACTCGCAATATGGATCTAGGCTTCCCAACAATGACAGCGCTGTAAAATTCTGAAATGAAGTAGTTGTCACATCTTAATTCTCCTCTTTGACATGCTCAATGCCAAAGTCACATGTTGGAGTGTTGTAGCTCCACCTTTGTTGCCTCTCCTGCAGTTGATCTTCTCAAGACAATATTGAAGTACATGGAATTCATCCTCCATTTGAAAGCTCTCTTTCTTCCAAAACTTACATAATTTGGCCCATTCGTACAAGAGTGTAAATACCTTCTTGTCATATTTAGAAATATTTCTCATGTGTGGAAGTATCACTTGCTGCCCCAAGACTATGGAGTGGCCTTTTGACACCATGCTCATGTCATCACAAATTCATGAATCCCTCTTTTCCAGCACAAATAGTTGAGTGGAAGATAGCAAAGTCCAACTCAGAAATTTGCTCATCTCTCCTTGGAACCCATCAAATATTCCTAGTGTTTTGATAGCTCCTCTCAAGGCTCCTTCCTTAGCCAAATATGTCACTGCTGCAACAAGTTGAGAGAACACTTTATTCATCTTCTCATTAGGGGGTCTCCTTGGTGTAATGCCTCCATGCAAAGAGACATCAAAATCTGAAGCATACTGTATAAATGAGTGGAAACAGTGTTACCGATGAAATAGGTAACCGCACTGTTACCTACTTTTTTTTGGTAGCATAAAAAGCACCCGATTTTGAAAAGTGGTGATGCAGAATCACCTTTTTTTTTTGGAGCACATTTTCGACACTCTAATATTTTTATTTATGAAGTATGAATATTTGTTTTAAAATGTTACTGATTTTCATGCTAATTTTGAAATGTATTGATGCAGCATCAACTTTTTTTTTTTAGAGCAGTGATTTTCATGCTAATTCTGAAACGTGTTGATGTAGCATCAACCTTTTTTTTAGAGGTGATTTTCATGTTGGTAATAAAACACAAAACTTAGATAAAAAAATATATATAAAAACAATAAAAATGTTTTAAAAAAAAAAATTAACTCGTAAAAATAAAAAATTTAAACAAAAATAAATAAATAAAACAAAAGAAACAAAAATATTCGAAAATTATATCAAAAGAAATGACAAAATTTGAAAAAAAAACACATAATTTAAAGAAAAAAACAAAAATTAACCAAAAAAAAATAAAAATAAAACATCAAAAACATTTTTTTTTAAAGTTATTAAAAAAAACCATATAATTAAAAAAAAAAATTAAAATAGAAAATTTAAAAATAATATAAATTACAAAATTAAAATTTAGATAAAAAAAATAAAATACAAAAAAGAAAAAAATTAAATTTAAAAATTTGAATTAAAATAATAATAATAAGAAAAAAAAATACAAATTTTAAAATTAACAAAAAAAAACAAATTAAAAAAAAAAAATTAAAATTGAAAAAGAAAATTAAAATAAAAGAATTAAAATAAAAAAAACTATCATTAAAAAACAAAAAAAATGAAAAAAACCACGTGCAAATAATTAAAAAACAAATATCCATAAATTTACTATTTTTTTTTTAATGAAACAATTTATAAATTTTAAAAATGAAAAACTAAATTGTTGGATCTTTAATTAAATTGAGAGGGGGGGGGGGGGGTGAATCAGTTTAATACATACATAAGATTTTCAAAATTTTCACCAAATTTATTTATATCTTAATTTGTGAACAGTATTAAAATGTTGCAGCCAATAGTAAACTAATGTGACACCACACTTATGTTGAGAGCAGCAAACAATTAAGCAGATTGAAAGAATCACATCAACACATAAGAAACACACACAGAGACAGCAGATGTAAGTGGAAACCCATAAAGGGAGAAAACCACATCTTATTGTTGTTGTGATGCAAAGGCAAGCTCCAACTCCCTCTCACCACTGTTTTCTACAGGCACCAACCTACAGGAGGCTCTATCCTCAATTCTGCAAGCTACAACTTGCAAGGAAGCACCAAATCCCTTCGATTTTCTGCAGGCACCAAATCCCGTCAGGAGGCTCAAACCTCTCGTCAATACAACTGACACAAACTATCAAGCTACAACTTGATAGGAAGCTCCAACTTCCCAATTTATCACAAACTAAATGTTTGCCGATTTACCTCGTATATCGCCTCTGCTTCGTAGCTTCTCTTTCTCGCTCTTCTTTAGTCTTCTCTACCTTACACTTCTCATACCCGCCTCTAGATTTACTCTCTCTAACTTCTACTTGCATATCTAGATGATATTATTTATAAGAATTTTCTTGTGACTGTTAGCATTCCTCAAAGAATTTGGAATGGACAGCCATACCTCTTCGCTTTCTTCCTTTTCATTTCTTTTCCAGCTCACTCACAAAAATGTAACTGTAGGTGCTTGTTTTAATATTACAGTGGGATCTTTGTTTTTCCTCCGGAGACTTGCCAATGCATCACAACAATATAAATCAATTAAAAATACTTACATTTAATTACAATGAGAGCTCCAGCTCACTCATACAGCCTTTGGGATCGCTGCGCATTTGTCTTTTCTTTGACTGTGTTTTATCTCTTTTCAGCTCTATTTGCTTTTCTGTCCTATGCTGAGGTGTAACTGCTGCCTTTTAAATCTGGGCATATTTCAACGCCTTTCATACAATAAGTGTCTTGTTGATGTGGAAGTTCCGCAAGCGGAACAGACATATATCACAATCGTTGTATATTAGTAATCGCCCTCCCGTTAAGCTGAGGCATATACATAAACCCCACGGACCACACGGCACATCGCAACAGCATTATATATATATATATATATGGTAATTTCAACTCTCGGCATATTTAAACAAATTTTTCACAAATAGACTACTGTTATGTATAACATATGTGACTTCCGGCGATGTACTGCTGAAACATAATTTTAATACATAAAAAATGTACCTACGGGCCCACTCGCCGATCTTTCCGATGCGATGTATCACTCCTCAACTTCTTCTGATTGCGATTGCTGCAAATTCCATTTGAAAGTACTGATGTATTAATGCTCCGATTCTGATTATTCACTGTTATGACGAAACTTCAAGCATATATCAGTCGTGGTTTATAAACCCATCAGGTCCGGTCTTTCAATCGCAATCGCAAATCTTTGTTAACATGATCCGGAACTCAAACCTGTCAAGTCACAGTTTATAAGTCCATCGGGTCCGAATCTCAATCACAATCGCAACTTTCTGTTGTGATGTTCCGATGCTCTAGTTTAACTCTGATGCGATTGACCACCTTTTACTGCATTTTACCGATGCGATTGGAACATGGAACTGAAACATTTGTTAATCATAATTTATAAAACCATCGGGTCCAGGCTTCAATCGCAATCGCAAGTATTTGGTTGGATGTTCCGATTGGCCTATACTGTGATGCTCCGATGCAATTAGGTCGAAATTCAAATATGTATTAACCACTGTTTATACACCCATCGGGTCCGGGCTTCAATCGCAATCACAAGTATTTGGTTGGATGTTCCGATTGGCCTATACTGCGATGCTCCGATGCAATTAGACCGGAATTCAAATATGTATTAACCATCGTTTACACACCCATCGGGTCCGGGCTTCAATCGCAATCACAAGTATTTGGTTGGATGTTTCGATGCCCTTGCGATCTCCGATTGCGATTGGGGAGGGGTCCCACCGTATAAAGCTTGGTTCTTATAATAAAGCGCTCCACTTATATAACTGATATATATGTATACTTTGCCAATAGGTTATGTGATTCCTGGAATATGTTTTGTATATATATATATATATATATATATATACTTTGCCGCTGGAGTTAAGCGATTCCCGGAATTATTTGTAATTATATATATGCCCCGACTGAGGTAGCGATTCTCGGAATGATAGCTGTGTCTCTACAATGACAGTTGTGTCTTTGCAATAATAGCTGTGTCTTTGCTCGAACGTTTCGTTGTGCCTCTGTATTCGACTGTTATAATTTTAGCCTGTCTCCTTTGCCTGTTTCTGCTTCAGCGCTGCTCGACCTCTGCCTCTGCCTTCTACAGTACATATTCCCTGCTGCTATTCTTTGCCTTATTTGCCATCAATGACAATATTTCTAACAGTCTCCCCCTTTGGCATTGATGGCAATACACTTCCTCTGTTTGCCTATTTGAATCCTTTCTTCTGTTGCTTGCTCTTCCTCCCCCCTTGACATCAATGGCAAAGGACGGCGCCTCATTTCTCCGTATAGGCTCTGTCTTTGCATTTCATTTCTTTGATTTGGGTTTAGACCACCATATTCTGACTTTGTACCCTGCTGCTCCAGACTGTTGTACAGGACTTGTTGAGAGAACACTTTAAGGATTATTGAATTTGAATATACATTTTGTCTCTGTCTGATATAGTGAGAAAATATATGTTTTATAGCTCTTTGATCCTGTGGACCTGTTTTATGCTTCCCTTGCCTGGTTAATCTCCCCTGAGAATGATATTTCCGTTTCTGTTCTCCCCCTGAAACTGTGCTTTCTCTTCATATTAGAGAGTAGCATCTACAGATACTACCCCTAGTCTGTCTCTCAAATATTCGAATGGTTCTCTGGCAAGTGGTTTAGTAAATATATCTGCTGTCTGTTCTTTTGTTGGTACATACTCCAGTTTTACTATCTTATGAGCGACTTGTTCTCGTAGAAAATGATACTTGATTGGAATATGTTTAGTTTTTGAGTGAAGTACAGGATTTTTAGATATACTTATAGCACTTGTATTATCACATTTAATTGAGATAGGTTCATCAATGCTTACCTTCATGTCTTGAAGAGTTTGCTTCATCCACATGACTTGTGTACAACATGTTGTTACTGCTATATATTCTGCTTCTGCTGTAGACAGAGAGATAGATGTTTGTTTCTTGCTTAACCATGCCACCAGACTTTTTCCTAGATAGAAAGCACCTCCACTTGTACTTTTCCTGTCATCCGCACAGCTGGCCCAATCTGCATCTGTGTATGCTGTCAAAGTGAGTTTTTTTCCTTTAGGATACCAAACCCCATACTGTGTAGTTCCTTGTAGATATCTGAATATTCTTTTGACTGCAAGAAGGTGATTTTGTTTAGGCGCTGCTTGATATCTAGCCACTAGTCCTACTGCTAGCATGATGTCTGGTCTTGATGCTATCAAATACAGCAGGCTTCCTATCATGGATCTGTAGAGTTTTTGATCTACATCTGCAGACCCATCATCAGCACACAGCTTGCATCCCATGATCATGGGGGTAGTCACAGTTTTGCAGTCCTCCATTTTGAATCTTTTCAGCATTTCTTTTAAGTATTTTTCCTGAGAGATGAATGTGCCTGTGTTCTTTTGCTGAATTTGTAGTCCCAAGTAGAAACTAAGCTCTCCAATCATAGACATTTCAAACTCTGTTTTCATCTCATCAGCAAACCCTTTTTCTAGTTCATCTCTGTTGCTTCCAAACATAATGTCATCAACATATACTACAACAATAAGGAGTTCATATTCATGGGATTTTATGTATATATTGATGTCTACTCCACCTCTCTTAAAACCCTGTTTTTGCAAATATTTATCCAGTCTTGAGTACCAAGCACAAGGAGCCTGTTTCAGTCCATATAGGGCTTGCTTCAGTCTGCACACATAGTCTTCTTTGTCTGTCAATGAGAAGCCTTCTGGTTGTTCCATGTAGACTTCTTCTTCTAAGTCTCCATTTAGAATTGCAGATTTTACATCCATTTGATATACTTTGAAGTTTTGGTAGCAAGCAAATGCCAGGAACATTCTGATAGCTTCCATTCTGGCTATAGGGGAAAATGTTTCATTATAATCAAGTCCTTCGATTTGTGAATATCCTTTGTAGACAAGTCTAGCTTTGTTCCTGATTACCTGTCCTTCCTCATTCATTTTATTTTTGAATACCCATTTTGACCCTATGAAATTTTTCTCAGTGGGTCTAGGAACTAGTTCCCAGGTATTAGTTTTCTCAATTTGGTCCAATTATTCATTCATAGCATTCACCCAAGACTTATCCTTGCTGGCTTCTTCAAATTTCTTTGGCTCTATTTGTGACAACATGGCTATGTATACCTCTTCAGTTTGTTCTGTTAGCTGCCTTATTGTTTGGACCCCTACTCTCTTGTCTCCAATGATCTGATCTTCAGGATGGTTCTTCTGAGTATATCTTGAGGGAGCTTTAGAACTCAGCTCTATATCTTCTATTGTCTTGCTTTTTTCCTCATCATCTTGGTTTTCTTCTTCATGGTTGTCTGATGGATTGCAGCAGTATGTTTCTCTTGTATTGTTTGGAAGTTCTTCATCAAATCTCACATCAATGCTTTCTACTATTTTCCGAAGAGTCTTGTTGTAGCACCTGTACCCTTTACTTTTGGATGCATATCCTAGAAATATCCCTTCATCTGCTCTTGCATCAAATTTTCCAGGATTTTCATCATTATTCTTTATGTAACACTTGCTTCCAAAGATTCTGAAATGTTTGATTGAAGCTGGCATTACATGCCATAGTTCATAGGGAGTCCTGTCACTGCTTGGCCTTAAGTGGGCTTTATTAAGGATATGTACTGTTGTGTGCACTGCTTCTGCCCAGAAGGTTTGAGAAATATTATTCTCTTGCATCATGGCTCTGGCAATTTGTTGAACAGATCTATTTTGTCTTTCAGCTACTCCATTCTGCTAAGGTGTCCCTGCAATAGTAAATTGTTGTTTTATGCCATGTTCATTGCATAGGTCTGCAAAGTCATAGTCGGTGAATTCACCTCCTCTGTCTGATCTGATGCATTTCAGCTTGCATCCTATCTGATTTTCTGCTAATGCTTTGAATATTTTGAATTTGTCCAGAGCTTCCGATTTATTCTTGAGAAAAGCAACCATGTCATTCTGGAGAAATCATCTATTATCAACATGAAGTAAGATTCTCCACTTGGTGTTTTAGTTCTTACAGGTCCACACAGATCCATATGCACAAGCTGGAGTGGTCTTCTTGTTGATAACTCCTCTTTGGCCTTAAAGGATGTGCGGGTCTGTTTACCCAATTGACAAGATTTGCATATGGTATTAGAAGGCCTCTTTATTTCTGGCATGTCTCTAACAACTTTCTTCTTGCTTAGTCTGATGATGTGATCGAAACTGAGATGTCCCAATCTTTTATGCCATAACCATGACTCTTCTAGTTTGCTAAGATGACATGCTTCATCTTCCTCTTTCACAATGTAAACATTACTCTCTGTTCTAACTCCTTTGAGCAGAGTCTTACCTGTGGTGCTTGATCTGACTTCACAATCTTGTGCCCTAAAGAGAACTTTGCAGCCTTTGTCACACATCTGACTAACACTTACTAAATTCGCTTTCAGCCCATCTACAAATAATACATCTTGGGCCTTTGCTTTGCCATTGTCTATGCTGACTGATCCTTTTCCCTTGATCTTGCCTGATTTATCATTGCCAAAAGTAACATTACCAGATTTCTTTTCATCAAGAGTTATAAACTTGCTTTTGTCTCCAATCATGTGTTTTGAGCAGCCACTGTCTAGGTACCACTGACTTTTCAGGTCTTGAGCAGTTAGAGCTAAGTCACACTTATTCTCCTTCTTTATCCATTAGAGGCATCCTTTTGTTTGGTATCTTTTGTGAGTTGATGAATCACATCCTTTCAAAGAACATTTGGAAGATATATGTCCAACTTGATTGCATATACAGCATTTGATCATAGTTTTTGCAGAATTGTGAGTATGAACAAAATTTCTTTGATTCATAAACCACCTTGAGGTGTTGAACATCCATATTTCTCCATACTTTCTACATTCAGTAATTTTATGGCCAAATTCCTTACAATAAAAACAATAACCATAGAAATTATTTGCATACCTGATGTAAGGTTGTTTTCTCCATTTGTCTGTTTGAGACAGTCTCTTCACTTTTTTCATCTTTTGCAAGTTTGAATTACTCTTCCTTGCATAACAATATGCAGCAATGTGTCCTGGCTTGTGGCAGACATAACAGGTGGCATTCTTCATGGGAGGGAAGAATCTCCCTTGATGGCTTCCAAATTTGACATACTTAGGGACATATGATTCTTTTTCTGTCATTTTAGTATTTATTTCATTCTTTGTTACTAGAGATTTCTTCTGATCTCTGTCATCCTTATTACATGTTTCTTCTTTTGTAGGAATTGACTGAGCTGCTTCATCAGTCTTCTCTGCTTTTACAAAAATTATATTTTTGTTTTCCTTTCTTTGCCTTTACTAGATTCTCCTTCATAGCCTATACCTGTTTTTATCATTGGGGATCTTTGAGCAACCAGAATTTCATTCAACTTACTAGAGCTTGTTGCTTGAGAAGAGTTTATAACCACTGTCCTTTGAGCATTTTCTAGTTTCTTCCTGAGACATACTACTTCTTCTTCCAGTTTCTCTTGTTCTCGAGTTTTATCCTTGATTTGTTGAAGTAACATGTCTTCTATATTCTTGGCTTCTTCAAGCTCTACCTGTAGCTGCATGAGGACTTCTGAGTTTTGTTATTCTCTTACATACTTAAGAAGAATGTCCTTTTGTTTTCTGTATTTCAGTTTGAGTCTGTCAATCACTTCCAGATCACTTCTTAGCTCCCCCTCAAGGTCGACTTCCCCTTCTTCTTCTTCATCTTCTAGTAGGAGTCCCTCAAGATCTTTTATGGCCATCAATAAAAGTTCTGAGGTTCCTTCTTCACTTGAGGGTTCATCTGAATCTTCAGATGTACTGCTGTCTTGTTGAGCATAGAAAGATTTTCTGCTGAACTTCTTTCCCTTCTGCCAGTTCTTTGATTTATTTTTCTCTCACTCTTGAGCCTGATTCCTTACTTTCTTGTGAGGACACTTAGCAGCATAGTGTCCAACTCTTCCACAGTTAAAGCACTTGAAAGGAAGTTTACCTTTGTATTTACCTGAGCCTCTATCCAGTTTCTTGACAAATTTTGCATCTTCTTCATCTGAGCAAGAGCATATTTCTTCCTCTTCTTCTTTCTTCTTTTCTATTTTAGAGGATGCTTCCCTCGTACTTGGCTTCTTCTGTGGGAGCCTCATTTCATAGGCTGTTAGATTTCCAAGTAACTGGTTCATGGTCAAGGTCTCCTAATCAGTTGTTTCTTCTATTGCAGACACCTTTGGATTAAATCTGGATGGAAGAGATCTTAGAGTTTTTTGTACAATTTTACTCTCTGGCATTTTTTCTCCAAGAGCTTTCATATTGTTAATAATTTCTGCAGCTTTTAAGAAGAAACTGGCAATGTCTTCATCATAATTCATTCTTAAGTTCTCAAACTGGGCTCTATAGACTTGAAGTTTGGCAGTCTTCACTTTCTTGTCTCCCTCATGTATGTTCTCAAGAGTATCCCATATTTCTTTGGCAGAGTCTTTGTGCACTACTTTAATAAACTCTGCTTCACACAATCCATTCAGGATGGCATTCATGGCTTTTGCGTTAGCCACAAAATCTTGTTTTGTTTCTTTCTCTGTGTCAATTGCCTTTGGGGCATATCCTAATTCCACAGCAGCCCAGACTTCTATTCCTAGAGACATTATGTATGTCCTCATTCTAATTTTCCAGAAAGCATAATTTTCACCAGTGAAGAAAGGGGCTTTATTGGTTGAGCATCCTTCTTTACTAGCCATCTTGGGAACCTAGGATCTCCTTTCAATTGTTAGACTTGCACAAAGGAACCTAGCTCTGATACCAATTGTTGGATCTTTAATTAAACTGAGAGGGCGGGGGGGGGAATCAGTTTCATACATACATAAGATTTTCAAAATTTTCACCAAATTTATTTATAGCTTAATTTGTGAACAGTATTAAAATGTTGCGGCCAATAGTTAATTAATGTGACACCACACTTATGTTGAGAGCAGCAAACAATTAAGCAGATTGAAAGAATCACATCAACACATAAGAAACACACACAGAGACAGCAGATGTAAGTGGAAACCCATAAAGGGAGAAAACCACATCTTATTATTGTTGTGATGCAAAGGCAAGCTCCAACTCTCTCTCACCACTGTTTTCTACAGGCACCAACCTACAGGAGGCTTTATCCTCAATTCTGCAAGCTACAACTTGCAAGGAAGCACCAACTCCCTTCGATTTTCTACAGGCACCAACCTACAGGAGGCTCCAACCTCAGTCAGCTACAACTGATAGCTATCAAGCTACAACTTGATAGGGAAGCTCCAACTTCCTCAATTTTCCAAACTGAATGTTTTCTTATTTACCTCAGATATCATCTATGTTCTGTAGCTTCTCTTTTTGCTCTTCTTTTAGTCTTCTCTGCCTTACACTTCTCTAGATTTACACTCTCTAACCTATACTTGCATATCTAGATGATATTATTTATAAGAATTTTCCTGTGACTGTTAGCATTCCTCAAAGAATTTGGAATGGACAGCCATACCTCTTCGCTTTCTTCCTTTTCATTTCTTTTCCAGCTCACTCAAAAAAATGTAACTGTAGGTGCTTGTTTTAATATTACAGTGGGATCTTTGTTTTTCCTCTAGAGACTTGCCAATGCATCACAAAAATATAAATCAATTAAAAATATTTACATTTAATTACAATGAGAGCTCCAGCTCACTCATACAGCCTTTTGGATCGCTACGCATTCGTCTTTTCTTTGACTGTGTTTTATCTCTTTTCAGCTCTGTTTTCTTTTCTGTCCTCTGTTGAGGTGTAGCTGCTGCCTTTTAAATCTGGGCATATTTCAACGCCTTTCATACAATAAGTGTCTTGTTGATGTGGAAGTTCCGCAAGCGGAATGGACATATATCACAATCGTTGTATATTAGTAATCGCCCTCCCGTTAAGCTGAGGCATATACATAAACCCCACGGACCACACGGCACATCGCAATAGCGTTATATATATATATATATATATATGGTAATTTCAACTCTCGACTTATTTAAACAAATTTTTCACAAATAGACTGTTGTTCTATATAACATATGTGACTTCCGGTGATGTACTGCTGAAACATAATTTTAATACATAAAAAATGTACTTATGGGCCCACTCGCCAATCTTTCCGATGCGATGTATCACTCCTCAACTTCTTCCGATTGCGATTGCTGCAAATTCCATTTGAAAGTACCGATGTCTTAATGCTCCAATTCTGATTATTCACTATTATGACGAAACTTCAAGCATATATCAGTCGTGGCTTATAAACCCATCGGGTCCGGTCTTTCAATCGCAATCGCAAATCTTTGTTAACATGTTCCGAAACTCAAACCTATTAAGTCATAGTTTATAAGTCCATCGGGTCCGAATCTCAATCGCAATCGCAACTTTCTGTTGTGATGTTCCAATGCTCCACTTCAACTCCAATGCGATTGACCACCTTATACTACATTTTGCCGATGCGATTGGAACATGGAACTGAAACATTTGTTAATCATAATTTATAAGCCCATCGGGTCCAAGCTTCAATCGTAATCGCAAGTATTTTGTTGGATGTTCTGATTGGCCTATACTGCGATGCTCCGATGCAATTAGGCCGGAATTCAAATATGTATTAACCACCATTTATACACCCATCGGGTCCGGGCTTCAATCGCAATCGCAAGTATTTTGTTGGATGTTCCGATTGGCCTATACTGCGATGCTCCGATGCGATTAGGACGGAATTCAAATATTTATTAACCATCGTTTATACACCCATCGGGTCCGGGCTTCAATCGCAATCGCAAGTATTTGGTTGGATGTTCAGATGCCCTTGCGATCTCTGATTGCGATTGGGGAGGGGTCCCACCGTATAAAGCTTGGTTCTTATAATAAAGCGCTCCACTTATATAACTGATATATATGTATACTTTTCCAATGGGTTATGCGATTCCTCGAATACATTTTGTATATATATATATATATATATATATATATATATATATACTTTGCCGTTGGAGGTTAAGCGATTCCCAGAATAATATTTTTGTTATATTAAATGTATAATGCCGGTTGGAGTGTGCGATTCCCGGAATATGGTTCTGTATTATATGCATTACATTGCCGCTGGAGTTAAGCGATTCCCGGAATTATTTGTAATTATATATATCCCCCGGCTAAGGTAGCGATTCTCGAAATGACAGCTGTGTCTCTGCCTCTATCTCTTATTCGTTGTGCCTCTGTATTCGACTGTTATAATTTTAGCTTGTCTCCTTTGCCTATTTCTGCTTCAGCGCTGCTCGACCTCTGCCTCTACCTTCTGCTGTACATATTCCTTGCTGCTATTCTTTGCCTTCTTTGCCATCAATGACAATATTTCTAACAACTAAGAGCGATTGTTGATTTATGGTAGCATCGGAGTTGCTCTAGCCTTGTAATTTTGTATATAGGCTAAGACACATGTATTCCATAATATCTAGAAAGGATTTTGGAAAATTCCACTTAGAGATGGTTTAATTAAATTAATTAATTGTTTTAATGTTTTCCTAAGTCCAAACTTAGGGAAACTGATTAATTAAAAGGTATTAATTAAACTAAGTGTGAATCTTCTAGATAAAGTCATGGATCAACTATCAGTTAATATTAGCCCTTGATTATGATTTAATCTTCGTCGTTGATGAGTCAATGAAATATTATAAAGGAGAGCTTGATGGATATTTGCAAAATACGTTAGATGGAGAAAGAATCTAGAGATCGATTTCTTCAGCCGAAGGAAGAATTGAAGTGATTCTCGATTGCAGAGAGGGGAAGGCGAAATCTCCAGGAGGGAGAGGTTCTGAAGGATAGAGAGTATTGGGAGAGAAGAGAAAAGGAAGCCACAGCAGCAACGTAGAGATAGGCAAGCAACAGTTACGCTGGGCCAGCGCAGAGAAGTAGAGGGATTTCTGATTTCAGTTGGAGAGGCAACTGAGACTTCATCCAATATCTGAAGGGCATTTCTGGAAGGCGAGAAAACTCTAGTCTCACCTAGTAGTGGGCACCAAGGTAGTCACAACGAGCAACAACAGTAGTGATGGAGTGACAGCGTGGGGGATGCAGTCACTGCACAGAAATTACGCAGAGCTACTCAATGTGGGTGTAGTTCAGTGCCGGAACTTCGTGGTGAAGTGAGAATTGTCTCACTAGCCTATTCTCATCAGATTTCTTCAAGCGATTGATTGATAATTACAATCATACATTTTTACTCAGAATTTCTACATAATAAAGAAACCCTCAGATCTGCTGCATCGGTTTTCCGGAGTCGGGTTTTTTCGGGGACAATTGTCCAAAAATAACGGTGTCTATGTGTGAGTACTTGTGTTATTTATTTCATGTTGTTTATTTATCATGAAGTTTGCAGCATATTTTATATTGATATTTAACAAAGTAAAATGTCAAATAATTGTGTTGAGAATGCAATTGAAGAAATATAATTAGTAGCCGCAGTAGAATTCTACATTATAGAATTTTCACATTTTGAAGGGGTTTTGAGGAGTTTCTATAAGGTCCGATGGCATTCGCTTGGTATATTCCGCACAGTTTTCCATTAATTCCAGTGCATTCCAACAACTTTCAAAAAGCAGAGTTATTATTGGGCCTAACTCAAATAATTATGCTTAAGGTGGCATTCCAAGAGGAATACTTGACAAAACACCTTAGTGTAATAGCTCGTTGGAACTGGAACGAGAAGATCTACAGTATGAGATGGTTAGATGTGAGTTTCAGTGACTTGAGGAGACATGGTGGCCAATTTTCCCTTTTCCCGCATTAAAACGAATATTTTAATTAAAATAAAAGAGGGAAAAGTGCTCCATGATTAAAATAATAATAAAATAGGAGGTTCTAGAGGGGTCCATCAAATCTATAAAAGAGGCGGAAGAGGCCATTGGAGGACATCTTGGATTTGATATTACTTTTTGTATGAGAGGTTGAAAACCTGGTTCTCTACTTCATGGATAGCCCCAAGAAGGAAACCCTTGGGTGTGCTAGTGGGTGTTGGATGAAAACCCAATACTCTTGAGGAGAATTCACTCAGAAATATCATAGTGCTTCAGTGGAATTTGGAGAGAGCAGTTTTGTCGTAGTCAATTACAACATTCTTCTCACCAAGCCATCTACATCATTGCCATAGCCATGCATAAGTTGGGTCAAAGATATTTTTCTAGGTTTTGCTCCGCTTGCTTGGCAAGCCCAGGGTCCACTTTTCCTTCATGTTGATGTACTATTTTCAGTGGATTAATAAAATGGCTCAGTGATTTTATTGGCATCCATTAGTGTATTATTTGTTGGTTGTGATGTTTCCGTTTATTTTGTTGTTCAAGTTTATTTCTGGTTCAAATTTCTATTAAGAATATTACAATGGTATTAAAGCTGGTAATAAAAATCAATTTGAGTATTTTTTAATACCAAACTCAAGGGTTTGAGATTGTTTGAGTGGACAAATCTAATAATATTTTGCCAAAGATTGAGTAGCTACCGAGTTCCCTATTCATTCTCTTGGGTCGTGCTGGCTTTGATTTATTGCTAGAAGTGTTGAGTTCTCATTTTGGCCCAAATCAATAACATTTGGACATTAATTTATGCCCGAGCACTAACGGCCAAATTCTTCTTAAAGAAACGATTGTGCCGATCATTTTATTAAAAGGGGCCAACAATATTTTGGTTAATTCAACACAACTATTTGAGAAAGGGCCAAATTATCTTCAAGCGCCAATTTTCAAATATTATGGAGGTCGTATCATACTATAGCATATTATTTTTGAAGCGGGGCCCGATTAGTTTATAAAGTCAAATGTTTTGGTATGGGATATAATTTTAATGGAAACTGAATATTCAATGTGGCCAAAGCTTATTCCTGTCAAACATTTAAAAATGCTATGGATATCATTTGGAAATTTTATAAGGGCCATATTATTTCATAGGCCGAGTTGCATTTCTTGTTAATGCAGGCATGTGTATTTCTTTGGGCAGAGACTCACTTCTGACAATTTTGGAAGATAGTGGCACCATTATTTGGTTGAACTTTGGTAGAACCTGCGTTTTTTTTTCACAAGCTTTGGTAGAACCTGCGTTGCGGTTACATAATTTCCAAAATTTCGTTCATACCTTCACGCATTTGTCGGCATCAATTTTTATCAGCAGAGAAACCTCCAGATCAATTCATGCATCCAAAGGAGGGCCGAATAGTGGCCAATCAACGAGCTACCAACTGCTGGGTGTAATATTTCTTTGAGGAGGTCGATATCATTCATCGACAGTGTGGGGAAGAAATCCCTGTCATTATGTGGACCAAATTTCCTCCGAGGAGTGTGAAAGGAGCCCGAAAACTATTTATGCAGACCAACTTATCAATGCAGAAGTCGAATTCTTCATTTTGTCATAGACCGATGGTCACTAGTATCACTATCCGGGAGCAATGTTATTATTTGACTCATTTCTTGGTGTTCGGACATGTCCCTTTTATTTATGGGCGTAAACGCAGGGCCTGGGCGTAATTCCGGCACATTTGGGTCTTATTGCCAAACTAAGTTCCATTGATTTTCTAGGGATTGCAATATAAAATTGCCAGCGCTCAGTCAGTGGTAGCATTGCTCACGTGATCAGAGGATGTCAATTTGCCCAACCTTCGAGACTATGACTATACGTCCAATTTTGAGGGGTTTGAGCCCAGCATCTCCCTTTTGCGGGATGAGCTCTGTATTTCATCTCTATTCTGGAGCGAGATTCCTATATAGTTGTGGATATTTTTCTGCAAAGTTCGGAATATACCTCATTTCTGGGCGTGTTGAAGGCACACATCCCCTCTATTAAGCAGGTCATATATTCCTTTTTACCCTTGAACCGACATATGTTATATTCCGACTGTTATCAACTGATGGCCTTATTATTGATGAGCTTAACCATTATATATATATATATATTTATATCTTTATATCTGGACAAGAAGTGTTGGAGTAATATTAAAAGAGACGTGTGGACTGTGAGCTTTGAACACTGAGTTGGTGGCCTAATTTCATCTCTATACAGAGGTCAAATAATCTCTTTAATTGGTGGCTGCGTGGACCTTCTTTTAATGACTGATTATACCTTCCAGGAAATTGAGATTACAGTGGTAATCTTCCTGTGGATCAAATATTTTCCACACTGATGTATTATTGAGTATTTTATGAGCCATATACAATGGAAAATTAGAATCATATTAGCTAATGATATTACACAACAAACCGAATTTATTTCAAGCCATTCTGCCTGAGCAGCCGAGTACTAATTGTCCATTGGGCTAGAGAACCGAGCTTCACTTCATCAGCTAGATAGGGATGAGCTACCTATTTTCCGGAGGCTCGTATTCTTGTGCTTGAAACGTGCGGCATTAATATCCTCACTCATTGGACAAACATTGAAGAGAGGCCTGTACGCTGATATATATTTCAGCATACTCTTGGAGAGTCAAGTGTAAACCTGTAGTTAATTCAAGGCAACTTACATCAAGTTCTGAAGAGAGGATAAACAATATTGGGCAGCGTTAATATCAAGTCCCTTATTCCTTGAAGCCTGTTTTGTTGGTTTTTCTATTAGTGATATAAGTATGGGTATATAAATTTATTGTGTAATTTCCATAACTAAACACAGAGAAGAGGAATATTATTTATTGGTTGCCATTTTTGATGTTGTATGAATTGTGGATTCAGCTCTTTATGATAAGTGCACCCTTATCCTGAGATGTTACGAGAAAAAAAATTTGGTATTACATGTAAATCTGAAGCAAACCAGAAGAAACATCACTTACAGCAGTGAACAAATTTCATCTTGACCAAAAACAAGATAAACTCAATCCTGTGTGCCTATATTTTGTGGAAAAGAGAACAATGAAACCTACAGCAGTATGAAGAACAATTATTGCAAGAAGTCACAATGAATAAACCACATTCAGAACTCAGAGAATGGGATTTTACAGTCAACAAACTCAGAAAAACAATGACCTCATCATCACAAATGTTGTTTGGACAAACCATGGAGCAATTCATAGAACTCTTGACAGGATTGAAGGAATTGAACCATAAGATAGACCAAAAACCCAAACAGAACAGAAAACGTTTTTCAAGAGGGGTTTATGCCATCCTTCAGAAGGAACAACCAGGTGATTTGCAGAAGCAGCCGGAGATTGGTCACAAAATATTTGCACTTGGGACAGATTTGACAAACATGAGGGTCACAGTGAAAGCCCTTTTCAAACTAGATGAACTGGATACAACCTAAGTTCTTTGGGGAACCTTGTGAAGGGGTTAGACTCCCAGTTGCATCTTGTCTTAGTAACATCATGAGACTAACCGCACCTATACCTCCTTACAATGATGATGTTATGAGAAGAGTTTTCAGTTTTGTAGTAGAGACCTTTCAAGACTTGGATAACACTGTGGGTCTTACCTTTGGGAAAAAGCTTTGAATTTTGGAGGATATGGCCAACCTCCGAACCTATGACATTATCTTTGATCTAGAGTGTGATGACCTAATTCTTCAAATATTCCAATCCTTTTTCAGCATTAAGGAACATCATCCAGACACAGTCAAAGCACACATGCATTCCATCTTGTCTTCAGTTATGGGTGAGCGTGATGCCATCTGCAAGGAGTTACAATCAAAGTTGTTGGCCATTTGGAGAGAGGAATAGATGGTCTCGTCTGCTGCTTATAAGCTAGCCAAAAGGTTGTTTGAGAAAAACATTGGGTTGTTTAGAAGACAATTGACCAAGGAGGAGCTGCTCAGGTTTGGTGGATCATGCAAAAAGAATGAGCTAAGGAGGAAGGGACTTTGATTCATATGCAAGGGGCGTTGGAGATCTGACCACTCATATTTGAGTGACACTGAGGAGGCGACAGAGCTAGAGGAGGAGGAGATTCCTTCTGACTTTCAGGGTGAGTATTCTTCTTTGGACGAGTCCATGGGTTCATAAGAGGGTGCCTCTGAGGAGCATGAGTCATGTAGAGTTCTTGATAGGAAGACAGATTTATATGATGAGCAGTCAGTGGACCCTATGGGAGACATTCAGGATGGTTTGTCATGAGTGATGAGTCAGCATGAGCAGCATATGGTGGAGCACAAGTCAACTGAGGAGGAGGATGCACACAATATGTAGGATGAGAATTCTGGGGAGAGCCATTTGGAGGTTCATATTGAGACTGTGATGGAGGAGGATAGGAGGCCACCATTGGGGTCAACCATTGATGAGGAGCAGACAGATGTATAGACAACTAGCAGGGTGGAAGTATTTGCAGACACTTTTCCTAAGGAGGTGTTGAAGGTTGATAGGGTAGTTTTGCAGTAGGCTAGTAGACTTCTTGAGCATGGAGTTTTTGATCAGAGGAGGGAGGATCTGTTGGAGATGGTGGTGTATCCATATTTGAGTCGACCCACTAATGAGGTATAGTTATATGCACAAGTAACTGACAAAACTGCAGCACTTTCACAGAGCAGCCCTCTCTAGGAGTACATAGATAGCACTTGCATCAGAGTTTGACTGCTTGTACCCATTACAGGGAGAAAGGCAGGGTTTTCTCGATGTATATTGTTGACTGACTAGGCAGGGTTGCATGAGTGGGGAACGATGCATCATAGGGGACTTATCACATATACAGGTGCCTATGCATCTGATCCTTCCCACAGGATGGATTGGCAAGAGATCATGAATTGGTATCCTTTATGGAGTGTCGACCTTAGTCCGGGGCATAGTACAACAAGGGCGCTTAGATGAGAGGGTTACTACATGTTTCAGTGGGCAGTGGGATTTGGACCGACATTTCATGGGTATTTTAGTAGCAGTAGCTTAGCATCACCAGATTTGGGTTGACGTCAACCTATACCAGAGGTGTGATTGGAGAGATTTCATGAGCTGGTATTTGCTTTATGGAGCAACAACTATAGCCGGAGATAGAGCAAAGTCTGAGCCATGGGGATTGGGCGATGATTGGCCATGGTGGCATTGGGATCCAGGAGGATTGGTTGATGACAAGTATAGTTAGAGATCATTTTGGGATCTAGGCATTGAGGGGTCCATTCATGATGGGTTGAGACAAAGGCAGAGCATCACCCAGTGATTCGTATGGGATCCATGCATTGGGTATCAGTTGAGTTGGGCCACCCGATTGGTGCACAGGTGTGGATTACTTCAAGGCAAGAAATCTTGGGGCGGGACGATTTGTAATGTTCCTTTTTCTGGTGTTCCTTATTACATGGTTAGAATGGACTTTCAGTGTTGGTGGTGGATAGGTCACATGTGCAGGTTGGTGTCATCAATAGGCCTAGGGGCTTTTGGAGGGGTTTTGAGGAGTTTCTATGAGGTCCGATGACATTCGCTTGGTATATTCCATCATCCACACAGTTTTCCATTCGTTTCAATGCATTTTGACAACTTCTAAAGAGTAGAGTTATTATTGGACCTGACTCAATTAATTTTGCTTAAGTTGGAATTCCAGGAGGAATACTTGACAAGGCACCTTAATGTAATAGCTTGTTGGAACCGAAATGAGAAGATCTACAGGATCGGATGGTTATGTTGGGGTTCCCATGTTTTGGCCAAATTGGCAAGGCTAAGAGATGAGACAACATCATAACCACTTTTGGGCCCTAGGACATGGGGATGACTTCTTCTTGAAGGAGTCAAGAATTCAGAAAATGATCTTTGGTGTAGGCCAGATGCCTAGTGCTTGACTCATTCATTTCTTTCTTTGATCAACTGCCACAAATCATGAAGACATCATATCAGCAGTAAAATGCTACCAAACAACTACCTACCCACACTATAGTCCTAACATTTTTCTTCTAGGTGCATTTGGACTTGCAGACCCTTTACATCATCAATTTTAATTTTTACAAACAAGAAAATAAACCTACTCTACTTCTACCCTTATTACTCCATGAGACCAGATTAGACGGTTGGCGTCATAGTTCTCTACCTAATCTAATATCTGCTAGGATTAAACTGTCTAGCAGATGTCTTCTCTACATTCTAAAACAAAAATTGAAAAAACAGTCAAGCCAGGATTAGACTGTCTGGCTTGTTGGACTTTGCAGAAATTAAAAACAACTAACTACATGTTCACAGGCTGAGCTTTATTTCAGACTTCCTACCTACCCTACTCTAACTAGAAATCCTTGATGCTTTAGGTGATACAATAATGCCAATGCAGCCAGTCAAGTAACAGCAAAAAAGGATACGAGCACTGACTGCTTGTTAGAGATAACCACAGGGTGCTCTGCATGTGGTTATTCAAAACTGAGGCCACCAGCAGTGGTGGCCAATTTTGTTGTGTTTGGCTCTTGCAGAAGATCAATGCTTGAGGAACTAAGCCAGTGAGGGCCTCCATGTATTCTGCCACAGGATCCACAAAATCGTGATGTAAAATTTTTTCTTCAAAGCCTACCATAGTCGATAGGCTGTCTGCATCCCGGGCAGCTTCAACCACTGCATCTGCAGTGGGACCTTTGTAATCACACTCCTCCTCTTTCTGGTTGGGAGTATTCGGAATATGGGCATCAACCATAAATACCTCCTCTTCCTCTGGATCAAGACAAAGATGTATGTGGGAAAGAAGGTCTTGCTCATCTTCCATGCAGTCTGAGCTAGAGGGCTCATTATATTCGGCAGTGCTTTCCTCTAGTAATGCAGGTTGATTCTGCTGGAACTCTGTGAAAAAATCAACATATTCTTGAGCGGGGAATTCTTTGATTACCTCAATCCCTTCGGGATAAGGCTCCGGACATTCATTCCGCTCAAGATCTTCTTTAATTCTTTCTTCCTCGTCCTTTGTGCTGAAGTGTTGCTGGCTTCCGTCCTCTTGGCAAGCATAACTGATGTTTGGATATAAAATAGAGAGAAGATTCAATGAATCTTCGTCTGCTATCATGCTTTCAACGCTTTCTCCATCAGTATCATATATGGCCTACATTGACTCATCATTTTCTTGAAGTTGATGGTCGTAGTCTTCCTCCCGTGAATCCGCTGATGATGGCCCTGCGAGCTCAGTTTCCCTTTGGAAAAAATTATCATCAGACAGATCAACATCAGAGAAAACATAATTATAAGCATTGTCTCCCATCAAGTCTTCAGGACTCTTAGCGAGTCTTTCTTCAAAATAATCTGCAAGTTCATTTTATGTTTCAAGCTCTGATTCATCATACATGCCTTGCATGTAACTCACGTCTTGCAATGATCCGGCTTTTCTTTTTTGTGGACGAGGTGTAGGTCTCTCCCCATCATCCTCTCTGGTTTCAGCCTCATATTCTTGCTCTTTTACATTTAGCAAGGATTTGGCAGTCTCTATCAGTCTTTCCAACTTGTTCTCTAAAGAGATCTGCGCTATTTGCTCTGTTCAGTCCTTCCTTTCCGCTTTTAATCTTTCCTCCCTGCACTTTATGTTGTATTCGACAGTGATGGATATATTCTGCATTTCCTCCAGGCTTGAAGGTTCTCTTTCTCTTATTTGGAATTCCACCTCGGGGTCGAAAGAACTTGGATAATGCAATAAAGCCCATCCCAAAGGTGGTTTTATATCAGAAGGTATTGCATCATATACCTTATTGAACCTGGCTGAAAACTCTTGCACTATCTCACCTGGCTGCCTTCTCAAATTCTGATATTCTTCTAGGATGAGAAGAACATTCTTTGGGGCTGCCCATCTGTCAAGGAAAACTTGAGAAAATTGATGCAAGCTGAAAATGCTTGCTGTTGGAAGGCCTTTAAACCAACTCTTAACATTTCCTTGTAATGACAAGGCAAACATCCTAATGCACACATCATCTTCTTCTATTTCATACAATTCGATTAAATCCTCGAGGTTTTACACATGCTCCTCGGCAGTGGTCCCTTTATTTTCTCCATCAAAAGGAGGCAGCTGGTTTATAAGCTCTGCAGGAAGGGGTTGGAAGAAAAGAGGTAAAACCAGAGGCTTATATCTTTCTATGACCTTTGTAGGTGTGGGTAGTGTAAAAATGGGCTCATGGCTGCTTGAAGCTTCTTTAGGGGTGGGGGATACCACATGAGCTTCTTGTTCCACCAGGTTTTTCACAGGAGTATAGGTTTTCTCACGGTCTGAAGACTAAGGCTTGAGATCTTTCCCATACTCATCATGGGTCTCATCTTTGTACACTCGATTTGGCTTAGAATAGGACAGGACATAGTGATAGACAAAAACAATAAAATCTTTGAACCAAATCCATCCTGTATGTTCTACCCTCCTATGAGGTCTGGCCATATTTCAGGCTCTTCCTCTAGTGGAGTCTTTGAGAGTTATGGAGCGTGGAGTTGCCAGGTGGATGAATTTGAACATTAGAAACAGACTGCAATCCACCATCAGCAATGAGAGCCAATCTAAAAGCAAAGTGGTCTAGTCCCCAGTATGGTCACCATTATGTTGGGGTTCCCATGTTTTGGCCAGATTGGCAAGGCCAAGAGATGAGACAACATCATAACCACTTTTGGGCCCTAGGATCTAGCCCTCCTGGACCCAGAGAGGGATCTCTCCAATAAAACAAAGAATGATATATCTTTGAAAGCTCAAAATGAGATGTTAGGCTAGTTATGAAGCACAAAGGGGGGTTTTAAATGATTTGGTTGGTTGGTTGCTGGGTTGGCCAGGAGATCATGGACTGGGAAAGCAATGGAAGAGAAGGAACAAAGAAGCAAGATGTTTTAGCTAAGAGAATAGATCAAGAAAGTGCCATCCATTGGGCTATGGAGTCATGAAAGGAAATTACATGCAACAACTAGCCAAGGCTTTCAAGGGCAAGTCATCTATACTAAAGGATCTTTTTAGATAAATGATGGAATGGAACATTAAGGGAAGAAGGTGAAAGAAGGAAACACACCCAATTTCTGTCTATAGATCAGACCAGAGGTCATTTAACTCCAGACCTGCTTGGACATACTTAAAGGCAGCTCTCAAAGGAGGGACAAAGGGGCAGCTTATAGATCGGACCAGAGGTCATTTAACTCCAGGTCAGCTTTGGCATACTCCAAGGGGAAACAGAGGTAAAGCTAACAAAACTAGCATCTATAGATCCAACAAGAAACATCTAAGCAGCAAACAAGAAACATCTATTGTTGGGTTTGCTACTTAGATCCAACAAGAAACATCTATAGATCAGAGAAGGACTTTGAACCCAACAATTCATACATCAACTAGCAGCATAAGGAACTACTACACTGGTTGAATTAACTGAATTTACTCTTAGATTCACATTCAGCAGAAAACATTGAAGGCAAGGAGAACAGAGACATAGGGTACCTAACAAGGGTAAATCCTATGCCATGTTTCTGATGCAAGCCTAGAAGAAGATGGAACAGTATTAAAATGTAAATAACAGAGTTAGAAAACATCACCAATAGTAATAGACCAGGATCCTATGAAATGTGCTTTCATTAATTGATGCAAAATGAGTCATATACACTGAACTTGTTACACAGCAATTTGTCACCGTCCCTACAATCCCCATCCCGCACATTGGAGGGCTCATTCCGTGACCTGTGGACAGAGTTAAGCCTTGAAAATACCTTCATTTCATCCCTCTGAAGATGAGCTTTAATTGCCCTAAAAACATATCCCTGCAAAAAACCCTAAAAATAGCTCTTTTTTCCATTGGCACGGTCCCGTAGTTCAGCCCTCGCGCCAAGAGGGAAATCCTCCAAAGAGGGCGCACCAGTTGGCGCTCTGTCATAGAGCCGTACCCGTGCCAACCATATTAAGAGGTGTTTTTTAAAAATAAAAGGCGGAAGTTTCATCCTAACAAATTACTGGGCTGATTTCTATCTTGAGTTGGGAGGTTTGGCTATGGATTTCCATGGAGAGGAAGTGGTTTTCCACCTCTCATGGAAGCTTCCTTGATGATAGGGCCAATCCCATAATTATATGGATCTTAACTCCCCTTCCTCCTTCTATAAAAGCTTGCCCATTTCCATTTGCAAGCTAGTTCCAAAGAGTGGCAGAATTTCTAAGTTCCCAAGAGCTTTCATGCTGCAAAAGCCTTCTTGATTCCCTAAGGCCAAATCCAAGCAAGGAGACTATTGCCAAGTATCCAGAGAGAGAGGTTTGTCCCATCCCTGACAGGCTTTTCCGAGACATGTTGTGCTGACGACCCGCTAAAGGAGAGTGCTACGTCGAAGCTATGGTTGTATTCTTCTTTTGACTCTTTAATGATAAGCGACTATCGGTTATGGTTCCACTCTTGTTCTTGATCATGTTCATGAGCTATATCCTGTTCGACTGATATATAGTTGTATGCACTGGATTTTATGCTTGCGTTTGTGTTGTTTCTTGCATGTGCAGGTGTCCGATCACGGGGATCGTGCAGATTGTGATCTGCTAGGGCAAAGGAACGGGAGCACCACATCTTCTACAGACGATAGCGTTGGATTCTAGGTAAGCCTTCCTCGCAAGTCGGTTTATTTACAATTAGGAACCTGCACTGTAGCATGTTTGATTGTTGCTAGACCCGATCTGGGCTAGTAGGGATCGCCTCTGTCCACAAAGGGGATTTACCTCCTCAACAATTTGGCGACTCCGCTGGGGAATCAACTTGTTGTTTGATTTGTAAACTATAGACGGAGTCTGAAGCACAGCCAGATAGCCTTCGAAACGCTTTTGCTCTGCATTAGCGGAGTAGATCAATGCTGCTTCGGTCGATCTTCAGTTTGGTTTACGGACTGAACAACTTGGAGTTTTGTCTTCTCTTTCCGGTTAACTTCTTGGTCTTGCTTGCTTGGTCAACTCTTTGGACTGGATTTTCTTGTTTGTTTGGCTTTGTTTTAGCCTTATTTTCACTTGTCTGTGTCTCAGATTGCTTGTTTTTTATTTTTTTCATAGTAAACTTGGCTAGCGCGCTTTTTAGCGTAACAGTCGCGCCGATTGGCGCAAGTTGCCTGTGTATCACCTGCGCCATTTCATTTCTGGCGCTAATTTCAAGCTCACAGTCGCGCCAATCCTATGAGCTATTAGGGTTTGCTGTGTTTCAAGCTTTCTGAGGCTGACTTGTGATTTTGGTCTTGATTTTTCGGCTGTTTGAGTGCACTGGAGACTGGTTTGACTGGTTGGAGCCTCCTTCCTTTGGTTGTTTTCCTATTTCTTTCGATTTTTCATACGAGCCCTAGGGCATTTAGGTGCCTTTGTGAGTCAAGCCTCCCTTGGGAGTTTTTGGTTTCCGTTCGTTCAGTCGGCTGTGGGATTGCTTCCTTGCATTCGTTTGACAGTTGTCTATCATATTGTTTCATTTTCACTCAATGGCACAAACAATCAGATCTCAAATTGACAAAAAGTCTCTCAAAACCAAGAAAAGTCCTAAAGACATCAATGAGCAGTCCCTCATTACCACCGGGGTACAGGTCTTTGGGTCAGATCATTTCCGCTGCTGCCTCTGTGGGAGTGTCAGCTCCTTCTCCGAGGCCAGCTGCTCCTTCACCGAGGGTGTCTCCTTAGATGCCCGTTACTTCTATACCCGTTTGGCCCACTGTTTGTGTGGCCGCCTCTACACCTGTTGTCACGGCACCCTCTGCCAGGGCTATGCCATCTCCTGAAGACATTTATCTAGCGACTGCTGTACCGGAGAATATCTCTCCGGAGGAGTATCGGTTGTCCCTACTACAGCCGAACCCCGAGGTTGGACCATCCTCCCAAGATCCCAACCGCTCTTACTTTTCGCACTATGCACAAGATGGTATGCCCGTGTATGCTTTTCCAGGTCAGTATGATGAGCACGAGGACATTTTGCGTCTACCCGCTCCTGAGGCTTACCTCCATACTCAAGGTTTACCTTATAACCAGGCTTATAACCTGCAAGGGCAACCTTTCCAAGGCCAACCTTCGGGCCAACCTGGCTATCCTTATGACCCACAAGGGCAGCCCATGCAGGGCTATCCTGTGGGCCAGCAAGGGCCATCGTACAGTCCGCAAGGATAGTATTATAGCCCTTCCGGTCAACCTGTACAGCCTCAGCCGGGGTACCAACCGGGACCGGTCTATGGTCCTGGGGGGAAAATCCAGCCTTCTCAGCCTATGCAACCGCAGTATCCTGTTGTTTCTAACGTTGCATATCAGCCGGGACCATCCTATGGTTCTGCTCCAGGTCAAGCCGGTTACCAGCAAACGCCTGGCCCTATTCCTCCACCAGGCCAACCGGCCCATCCGGTACAACTTGGTGTTCCGCCTCCAGGCCAACCGGCCCATCCGGTACAACCTGGCTCTCCTTTGCAGCCAGGTCAACCTGCGCAACTGGCGCCACCTGTTTATCTGGGTCAACCTGGTCATTCAGGGTAGCCCTCTCAGTCGGGTCAACCTGTTCACTCACGGCAGCCCGCTCATTCTATTAACCCTGCCCAACAGTCAATTCATTCGATGCCGCAGCCAAATCAACAGCTGCGCCCTAGTTATCAGGCTCCGCAGGGTTCCACCTATCAGCAGCCGACTCATCCTCAGGGCGGTTATTATCCTCATGGTCAATCTCAACCGAATTATAAACACCCCAGAGGATCTCAGTATTATCCTCCTCCACCCGCTTATACCTATACTCAGCAGCCAAATCCAAATGCTGCTTATATGGGGCCGAATCCTAACCAGGGTCCACACTCTGGTTATCAAGCCCCACACACTGGTTACCAGCATCCAAATCAGTCTGGTTATACGACCTACACCCCCTACAGTCATAATCCTACGGGACAGAACCCATGGGGGCAAGGATATTCACAACCATTGTGGAGTACAGGTACCGGTCCTCATCCCGGGCATGGCATGCCAGTTAATCTGCCGCTGCCGTTCCTGGCCACCTTGGAGTTGCCAGATGTTTCAAAACTGACCAATGATCCGATTTTGCATAATCCGTATTGGCCTCTGGTTCCCACCAAGATACCAGGTGATTGCCCCAAGTTTGAGGGAAAAGCTGGAGAGGACCCCCAAGTGCATGTGATGACGTATCATCTTTGGTGTTCGTCTAACTCTTGGGTCGACGATTCAATTCGTCTGCGCCTCTTCCAGTGCACTTTGACTGGAGCTGCTGCTAAGTGGTACATCGAGTTATCCCATGGTATCTTCCAAGATTTCAATTCCTTAGCCATGGCTTTTCTGACGCACTTCCAGTTACTGGTTCGTTATGAAGCCGGGACGCACCTCCTGACTTCTTTGAAGCAGGACAAGGCCACTCACATTTCTGACCACATTCATGAGTGGCGGCGCCGTCGTAGACTGATCAAGTTTCATATACCTGATCAAATACTAACTCACTGGTTCACCACCTCCTTCGTGAACAAAATCGCCCAAGATATTGCGATGGGAGCGTGTGTGACGGAGGAACAAGCCATTGCGCGTGCCCAATATCTGGATCTTGTATATTCTCAGTCCGGCATGCTTTATGATATCTTGCCTGATGCCCCATGGTCTGGAACCTCTAAGGCTCCACCTACCCCCGCAGTGGATGGTGTCATTGGTTCTGTATCTCAGAATTCGAAGAAATCTTCGAATGGGAAGCAGAAGTCTAATTCTTCCAACAATGCTCCTGCTAGTCCCACCTCATCAGATTCTGGCAAAACCGTGGAAGTGAGCGCTGTTCAGGCCAATCCTACGGACAAAGCCTCCAAAGGGAAAAAGAAGGGCAAAGGTAAATCCAAACCCGATGCCTCAAGGCCAGAATCCAAATCTCGCACTGAGGATGGCTCTCAGCGTAAACTGAAGTACCCTTGCCTCATTTGTGAAGGAGAAAATTATACTAAGGATTGTCCACAACGATCCGAAGTTAGTCAACTTCTCAAGGGCTCAAAAGGGCCTCCGACAGTTCTTAAGGAGCCATTCCCATCTCAGCAGACCCAGATGGTCAAACAACCGTCAGCATCTGCACCATTTGGGTCCCAAGTTTTCATGATGAAGGTTGCTGCACCTATCTCTGTCGCTACGCGTTCGAAGGATTACAGCAAATCGCGGCAGGTGCTCGGGAAGGCAGTTGCGGATGGACCACCTCCCCCACCTGTCTCTGGTTCGTTGGAAGTCGAGAAGCCTACTCCTGAACCTATTGTGAAGCCACCTTCTAAAGGTGTTCTTCGAAGATATTCTTATAATCCAAATGCTCGTGCCGCTCAACATTACAGCATTGTTGAGGATTTGGCATAGGCTCCTTCTGCTATGTCTACACTAGAAGTTCTTCAGAGTTGTCCTTCGCAACGGAAGGCTTTATTGTCTGCAATCGGTGGCATTGATCCTGCCGATTCGAGTCTTCTCACCTTCGATTTAGAGAATTCCCCCCCCCCGACTTCCACATCAGATAGCTCTTGTTATTCAAGTCGGGATTAACGGTCTTAACATCCATAGGGCCGTTGTGGATGAAGGTGCTTCTACCTGCATCATGTCATCCGCTTGCTGGAAGGCCATTGGCTCTCTAGCCCTTGCGTCATCTCCCAATGCCCTCGAGGCATTTGATGGTCGGGAATCCAAACCCCTGGGTGTTCTCGAGAGTTTAGCGATCACTTTACAAGGGAAGACTGTCAACGTGGAAGTAGAAGTAGTCGACGCCAGGATCAAATACAACATACTTCTTGGCCGCAGCTGGACCCATGCCATGCTTTGCATGCCATCCACCGTCTTTCGACTTCTTAAGTTCCCTCACGAGGGCAAAATTATCAAGGTGGATCAGTTGTCCTTCTTCACCTCCACTTCCGAGAACAACGTACCATAGGTGTATCAGATTCCAAATCCCCCTGACAGTGTTGGACCCAGTCTCTTCAAGGACCCCGTCCTCGTGGGTATCTTTCCCGCACCACCACCGCACACCGCTCAAGTTAACATTATTTCCAGGTCCGATGACCCCTGGCTTATTCCTACACCTGAGCAAGTGTTTGAGTTTGGAGAATCAATGCCCTTGACTCCAGTAGAGATCAGCTACTATGAAATTGTTGCTGCATCTGATCCTCCTCCTCCTCAGCATGCTCCTTTGAGCATGGCTCTAGACGTCTACTCTCAATCCCCCTGGCTTGGTCAGGCCGATTCACCTGATCCTCTCAAAGAGACTTTTCCTTCTGATGAAGCCATCATTGAAACTATGTCTCTCGAGGAGCTGCCTTGGGGCGATGGACATCATCGCTCCTCTTTTATGCCTAGCTTGGGGGAAATGTCAGATTGTCTGGAGCGTTATGCATCTCAGGTTCCTACTCCCCCTCTCCAAACGCCCATCTTGACGCACGAGGTTTTTTCATAGGGAAACCTGAGTAATATCACTCAAACCATCCTGATCAACATCTCCGTTAAACCGGGGATCATTGAGAATATTCACGTGGGAGTGACTTGTTCTCCTGATGAGATTCAAGTCTATACTGATCTTTTCAAAGAATTCAGAGATGTGTTCACCTGGTCCTACGAGGAAATGTCGTGGATTGATCCCAGTATCGTAGTGCATGAGATTCCAACCTATCTAGGTACGAAGCCCATGCGCCAACGTTTACGCCCCATGCATCCTCGGAAGGCTGCTGCAATTAAGGTAGAAGTTGAAAAACTTCTGAACGTGGGCTTTATTTATCCCATCCCCCTCACAGAATGGGTTTCTAACATTGTTCCTGTTGATAAAAAGTAGGGTACTATTAGGGTCTGTGTTGATTACCGCGACATCAATCGCGCCTGTCCAAAAGATAACTATCCCAATCCGTTCATAGACCAGATTATCGAATAATGTGCCGGAAGTTAGATTTATTCCTTGATGGACGGTTTCTCAGGGTATAATCAGATCAATATTGCACCTGAGGATCAACACAAGACTACATTCATCTGTCCGTGGGGTACTTTCGCGTATAAAAAGCTCCCATTCGGCTTGAAGAACGCTGGAGCCACTTTTCAGTGTGCGATGTCTTACGCTTTCCATGAAATTCGCCATATCGTTCAGCCTTATCTGGACGACTTGCCAGCTCATTCAGCTAGGCGAGAGGATCACCCTGAACACCTCCGCCAGATTTTCCTCCGCTGTAGGCGCTACAATATTAGGCTCAATCCTCATAAGTGCATCTTCTGCGTGGATTCTAGCCGTCTTTTGGGATTCATAGTCTCCAAAGACGGAATTCGACTTGACCCTTTAAAAGTCGATGCTATCATCAACCTCCCATCACCCTCCTCGTTATTTCAGCTACAGAGTCTGCAGGGAAAAGCAAAATTCCTTCGACGCTTTATCCCGAACTACGCGGAGGTGGCTAAAGGATTCATGCGCCTATTAAAGTAGAATGTTCCCTTCCATTTGGACGAAATTGCTCAGCAGTCCTTTGAGAAGCTAAAGACGTTATTGGTTAATGCTCCTTTGCTTCGTCCACCCGATTATCGTTGCGATCTCACTTTATATCTCGCCGCCACGTTTAGCACCATTGCTATGGTTCTGGTGCAGGATGATGATGATGGTAATGAACATGTCTTTTATTATCTATCACGAAACCTTCTCGATACAGAAACGCGTTATGCTCATGTCGAGAAGTTGGCGTTAGCAGCAGTACACGCTGTGCAACGTTTTCGCCATTACATCCTGTTGCGTACGATAACAGTGGTTTCGGATTGCAACCCCATGACATATATTCTCTCTAGACAATTGCTGGGGGGAAAATACTCCAAATGGATCGCTATCCTGCAGGAGTTTGACTTAGAGTTCACTACCGCTAAGTCAAAGAAATCACTTGTTTTCGCGGATCTTATATGCTCGCTCCCGACAGACTCCGTTACTTCACTTTCCGAGGATCATATCCCGGACGAAACTCTTTTCCTTATCAGTACTCGCGACCCTTGGTATGGCGACATAATCATGTATCTTCAGACCTCCACATTTCGGTCTGAGTTGACTAAAGATGCCCGACGTCGGATTCGGCATCAGTCTCAACCCTATCGTATCATAGGAGATACCTTATACCATGTTGGAGTAGATTCGGTGCTCCGTCGGTGCCTAACCTTGGAAGAGGCTGAAAGGGTTCTAAATGATTGCCACAGTGGTGCCTGTGGTGGACATATGTCCGGATATGCTACTGCCCAGAAGATTCTACGAGCAGGTTATTTCTGGCTGTCAATATTCAAAGACTGTATCATTGCAGTCCGTAAATGTCACGCGTGCCAGGTGTTTTAGCGCAAGATGCGCACGCCGCCTCTCCCTTTGCATCCTGTTATTACCGTCAGCCCTTTTGCGAAATGGGGCGTGGATTTTATGACGTGTAACCCTCACTCGGCCGGGGGGCATGCGTATATCATTGTCGCTGTCGACTACTTCACCAAGTGGGCCGAAGCGATGCCTACACTAGCTGCCGACGGTAAGACAGCTCCCCAATTCATATTCAACCATATCATTGCAGGTTTCGGGGTCTCGCAAGCCATCATTACTGACCACGGTACCCATTTCTGAGATTATATGATGGCTGAGCTGACTTCAAAGTTGGGTTTACGTCACGATAGCTCAACGCTGTATTACCCTCAGGCAAACGACCAGGTTGAAGCAGTGAAAAAGGTTCTGGTCACTATGCTTCAACGAACAGTTGGTATCCACAAATCCAATTGGCACCTCCAACTGTTCTCAGCTCTATGGGCATACCGGATATCTGCAAAGAGTACAACTGGATTCACACCATTTCAATTGGTGTATGGTCTGGAAGCAAATCTTCCGGTTGAATGCGAGATTCCTTCGTTGAAATTAGCTGTGGAACTTCTACCTGACACTTCTACCGAGGAAGAGCATCTTTTGTATCTGGAACGGTTAGATGAAAACCACCGCTTAGCTGCTTTAGTTATTGAAGCACAAAAGAAGCGGGTCAAAGCTCACTTCAATCAATCGGTTTCTCCTCGTTCCTTTGTTGAAGGAGACCTCGTCCTCCTGTATGATCAAGCACATGACAAGCTTGGGGCTGGAAAGTTCCAACCTATGTGGCATGGGCCCTACATAGTAAAACGCGTTTTGAAGAACGGGGCTTATGAGCTTATAGATTATGAAGGAGTTCCGCTGGCGTAGCCTAGAAATGGGTTGTACCTCAAAAAATACTATGCCTGAAGTGATTTTTGGTGTGGTGTGTGTACATAAGTGTGTGTTTTTCATTTGTGTGCATGTGTGGTGTGGTTTGCAATGTAAACATATTTCTGTTGATCGGGTCTTCCTGATTGTGCAGATGTCCATTCATCCGTTTGTTGGTTTCGCAGATGGTGCCTCCCGCAGTACCAGGAATCTGTCTTCAGCAGCCTGGGTAATCTACGATCCTGCTGGTGAGTTGGTCAACCTGCAAGGTGTGTGTCTAGGACATACTACAAATAACATCGCGGAATATAGTGATGTATTAGAATTATTAACCGAGGTTGTAAACCTTGGTATCCGTGAATTACTTGTGTATCTAGACTCGCAAGTTGTAGTATTACAACTGAACGGTCATTATTCGGTCAGAAGCCCATCCATCTTACGTCTGTATCTGCGTATTCGTTTACTGGAAAGAAATTTTGACTATATTACATACCAACATATTCCCAGGCATATGAATGCATTAACTGATGCAGTAGCTAATTTGGTTTTAGATAGACATTTGCGCAATTTGTAAATCATCATCATATGTAATAGAGATATCCATCCAGAAATAGATATGTATATATATATCGAAATGTTTACATAGTGTGCATCACATTAAATCAAAAAATATATATGTTCGTCTTAATACATCCAGAGACGACATGTCTCTCAAAAAATATGCATGATAAAAGTCCTAGGAGTCTAATCCGCATGGTGCTCATGATAACAAGTAACTGCACGTACTAAGCGTCTCAGAATTCGGTGGAGGCGACTGGGCACTCCCACCGTGTGTCTCTGGAACGCCATCGGTACATCCGCCAGCCGGGCGTAGTCTGGGATCCCTCGAGCGATGCCCTCGAGGTTCTGGATCAACTCCCCCCCCTCTCCACCCTCTTCCTGAGGATCAGGTGCGGGAAGAGTCCTCCGTGCGATCGGAGACATACCGACTGGTCTCTCTGGACCCACGTCTGCATGCATATGAAATGTGTCAGGAAGAACATGTATTAACAAAAAAAAAAATCATAAAATATAAAATAAAAAAGAAGGGGTCATACCCAACTCCTCGTCCCAATCATCTCCCTCCGGCAGTGGGAGATCTGGATCACCAGTGAAATCGGTACCAGCATATGGCCAGTCTTCCACTACGATCAACTTATGCCGCAACCACCCAAAAAACTCAGGCCTCCAGGACATCTGTTGGCCCCCTCCAGCTCTGGGCATCAGTGCTGCCCAGTGAGCCATTCTTGGCTCTCGTGGAATAGGCTCAGCTACTATGGCCCCTTGGCCCTGGAAGATTGGTAATCGTTCCAGAATGAACGATACCAGGATAGAACCATAGCCAAACTGTTTTAGCTTGGTTTGTTTGCATTTGGTCAGTTGCCTCTTTATGTTTATCGTCACTGCTGTGGCCCAGTCGAACAATAGAGCAGTCATACACTCTGAGGCTAACAAAAGTTGGGCCTTTGTGGCCTCGTGCGGTGCCTGCGACCCCGCAGCCCGCGTGATGGTATGCAGCACCACTCTCAGTGCTAGATCAGGAATGGTATGGATGTCCACCTTTCCACTTCCGGATCCCAGTTGTGCCCCTCGGCACACTCATGCCATCACTTGCTCCATTTTCTCTCCAGAGGGTCTGCTCCCTGTCAGTATGGGCACCAGACCTCTGCGCGATAATCCGGTTATAAAGTACACGTCAGCAACCTCCAGTTCTAGCACTTGGTCCCGCAGTTTGAATACTTGTTCATCTGCGTCCCACATATTGATCAAGTACTGTAGAAGCTCGCGTTGAGCTCATAAACAAGGTGTTAAGAAGAACTTTTTTAGCCCACAGTTCCTGAGGGTGTTCATGCAAACTTCATTTTCCATGGCTTGTTCATCTTCTTCACTGTGCTCCCTTTATTTCCACTCAATCACCATTTTTCTCGGTTCACTGCATCAACATGGTCAAAACCCTTAAATAGATCTCTGATGAGCTTCAAATTTCATTCAATTTGATTAAAATCTCGATTTTTTGGGCGAAAATTAAGGTTCTGCCGTTGGCGCGGCTATTTCCTGAACAGTCACGCCAGCTGGCGCGAGCCCTTTGCATATAAAAGCCCATTGGCGTGGGTCCGTCCCCGATACCCGCGCCAATGAGCGGAGCCCTAAAAATTTAAAAAGTGGCCTCAGAAGTCTAATTCATGATGGAAAACTATTAAAAAATGGATTGAAATGGAGTACAACAAAGCGCCTCTTACCTGGAACTGACGGAACTCTGAATGGTAGCCCGGATCGGTCGTAATCACTGTCAGAAGTTCGCACACCAATTGAACCACTGCTGCTCTTCAGTGAGGTAAATAGTAAAAAGTGATTTTTTTTTTACCATTTGACATATTTATAACTTTTTGAACTCAAAATAGGTTTTGAAAGTTATTTTTTCTGAATATTTTAATATATTTGTGTCGAAAATGGGTTTTACACTTGCCTTTTTGTGCAGCAATAGGTCTTTCACGCAACTGAAATGGTGAAACGAGTTGTATTTTATACTTTTTCGGACTCGGTAAATACACGAAAAAGTCACTCTGGAGTCATCTTTCAGCTCTTTTCTGACTCTCTAAACATGAAAAGATTGCCGAGGCCCTTGTCGTTTCGATCTCGTTAAAGTGGACATGAATCAACATCTACCCAGTATACGTTTACCCCTTTTTCGAGTTGGGATGGATTATTTACGAAAAAGGAATACCCTAGCCTATCGCGACTAGGAGGTTTTCTCGGGTATTGTTTTCTACCTTTTCGGGTCCTAGGAACTATCTACGAAAAGGGACCACTGGAGTTTACTTTTCTGATGTCTTTTCAAACTTTGTAAATATGAAAAGATGCCAAGTTCTTCCTTTGTCAGACTCGTTAAACCCTGATGACATCGGATTCAGTAAAAATGACGTTATTCGAGTCGCTCCTTCCTAGGGCTCGTTAAATGTACTAGGATGGATTCGCCCGAAGGGCAGACTTATATTACAAGCATATGCTATCCCCTTCAAGCTTGTTATCAAAAATAATTGGGGTACTCGCCAGAAATGGTGGGGGAAAATGGAACCAGCATCGTTGTCGTGTCGGCAGTATGTCGCTCTTGAACATGGCACTTATCTGCACTCGTATCGGGTTGGGGACATCTCATCTCGTTCTTCACTTTGCCTCCGTGGGTTTGGATAATCCCTTTTGACCTATCATCTGCTCATTGCCTCGTCACCATGACCTCTGATTCGTTGATGTCAAATACTGCCAAGTCCACTGTCGTGCCGTTCACATGTTCAAGAGAAGTTGACCTCTGCAAGTATCAACCTTCCTCTGATTCTCATATGATACTGATTCACAAAAAACATCATGTTCCTCTGTCTTGTGTCAATGATGTGGGAAACATTATGGCCCACCTTCGATCAAGGTCACTTCCTGTCGACTTCAGCTCATTATCTAGGAAGATGGTCTAGAGACTCTTTCATGGTACCTTGGAGCCTGCATGCCTCAATGGCAAGTTCGTCGCATTCGACGTGAGGTTTTCATCATTGGCCTCTGCTCGAGTGGTTCTACGGGTGTTCGACACCAGCTCATTGATTCACACGCCGTAGATTGTACCTATAGTACCTTGAGGGCCATTGTCATTATTGGTGGTTCCTCTCACGTCTGTTAATAGCTTTCATCATTGGCTGGTAATCAGACGATGTTATTGCATGTTCGACTTTAGCTCACTTATTTGCATGCTTGAACTTGTACTTTGTTCGGGTCGAGATGGAGCGCAAGACCCTGGATTGTGTCTGTTGTAATCCAGGCTGTGACATTGTGGATTATTATGATTATTTACATGACTCACTGATTGGATGGCTGTGACCATACCTGAGTCTATTTATCGATCTTCATTGGATGGTTACGTCCATGCCTTGGATCTAGATTATTGTACACTCTGTTATGGATGGCTGCGCCCATACCACGCATATATATCATGTATCGGAGACATCAGTTGTATTTCGCTCCGCATGTTTTTCGATGGCGGTGTTTTCAGTCAGCATGTTCTCGTAAAGCATTTCACCCCTCTCTCTCTCTTTCGGGCCTCATGCTTTAGGGGGCATCTGTTACACAACAATTTGTCACCGTCCCTACAATCCCCATCCCGCACATTGGAGGGCTCATTCCATGACCTGTGGACAGAGTTAAGCCTTGAAAATACCTTCATTGCATCCCTCTGAAGATGAGCTTTAATTTCCCTAAAGACATCTCCCTGCAAAAAAACCATAAAAATAGCTCTTTTTCCATTGGCGCGGTCCCATAGTTCAGCCCTTGCGCAAAGAGGGAAATCCTCCAAAGAGGGTGTGCCAATTGGCGCTCTGTCATAGAGCCGTACCCACGCCAACCACATTAAGAGGTGTTTTTAAAAAATAAAAGGCGGAAGTTTCATGCTAACAAATTACTGGGCTGATTTCTATCTTGAGTTGGGAGGTTTGGCTATGGATTTCCATGGAGAGGAAGTGGTTTTCCACCTCTCATGGAAGCTTCCTTGATGATAGGGCCAATCCCATAATTATAGGGATCTCAACTCCCCTTCCTCCTTCTATAAAAGCTTGCCCATTTCCATTTGCAAGCTAGTTCCAAAGAGTGGCAGAATTTATAAGTTCCCAAGAGCTTTCATGCTACAAAAGCCTTCTTGATTCCCTAAGGCCAAATCCAAGCAAGGAGACTATTGCCAAGTATCCGGAGAGAGAGGCTTGTCCCATCCCTGACAGGCTTTTCCGAGACATGTTATGCTGACGACCCGCTAAAGGAGAGTGTTGCGTCGAAGCTATGGTTGTATTCTTCTTTTGACTCTTTAATGATAAGTGACTATCGGTTATGGTTCCACTCTTGTTCTTGATCATGTTCATGAGTTATATCCTCTTCGACTGATATATAGTTGTATGCACTGGATTTTATGCTTGCGTTTGTGTTGTTTCTTGCATGTGCAGGTGTCCGATCACGGGGATCGTGCGGATTGTGATCTGCCAGGGCAAAGGAATGGGAGAACCACCTCTTCTACAGACGATAGCATTGGATTCCAGGTAAGCCTTCCTCGCAAGTCGGTTTATTTAAAATTAGGAACCTGCACTGTAGTGTGTTTGATTGTTGCTAGACTCGATCTGGGCTAGTAGGGATCGCCTCTGTCCGTAGAGGGGATTTACCTCCTCAAAAGAACTGAATGACTAATACAGTATAGACTTCTCCTCCCAGCCTATTACATAACAACTGCTCTGCTACTCCCTCCAAAAACTGTTCTAACAGTCGGAATGAACCCCGCTAACTGCAACGGCAGCAACTAGACAACAACCCTTACATTATGTTCTCGGGGATTTCTTATAGGAGAAAATGAATAACAGCAGTAGATACAAATTAAATGAGTCTCATTAAGACAGAATGGCGGAGGAGGCCGAGACCATTTTGCTTAATGGCGTTGTGCTATACTCTGTAGACTGTTTGGAAGCCTCTGTCCGGTCAAGATTGACCTCTGATACATTCTTTACTTCCTTACGGCTGTCTGGAAATCTGTGGTGCCATTCTGGAATAAATGAACTGGATGGGATGATCTGCAGGCTGCTCCATGCTCCATTACTGCTGTCCAGACAGTCTTAAAGGAGCTCTGTTCGTAACCTTCGTTTAATGGCTCGAGGAGGCATGGAGTGCGTTGTGGGAATGGTGTACTTCTGAGAGAAGAGTACTCTGCTGAATATTAAACACAGATAAATCTTATTACGTGTGCATTGGTATTCAACTACGTCTTTTCCTTTGAAAGCAGGGTTAAACATTAATTATATCGATAGCAGGCACAAACCCCCTCTGAATCTCCTCTGCTGATCTACTAGCGAGTGCTAAAACGGCCTCTCTATGCTATCCGCATAATAAAATAAACCTGTTAAGAACCCGGGTAGTGGTGGAGGGCGATTCATTAAAGTTTAATGAAAAGAGCGAAGGTTTAAACATAAGCGGAAATACAAAGAAATGTTACGAAATGTAACAAACAGAAACGATGTGAATGATCGTACGAGGCGGGACCCAAGGGACCAGATCGCAATCGCACATCGGGAGAGGGAGGAGGGCAGTAATCGCAACACATATCACAAAGGTTGTGATGCGATCAATCGGAGGATCGGAGACATGGATATGAATCGCAATCGCAATCGGGAGCGGAAGTGAATCGCAATCGCAAACGGGAGGAGGTGCGATGCGATCAATCGGAGGGAAGTGCGATCGGGGAAGGACTCGCAATCGGACGATCGGAGCAATCGAAGATCGGAGGAGCAGACTTGCGATTGATCAATCGCATCGCAAATATTTGGGATGGATGATCGGGGGACAACACATAAACATTGCGATTGGAACTTATTTGCGATGCGATTGGCATGCGGCGGGGGTTAATATATAATACAGAACTTTATAATAAATTTCTATAATAAGTAAAGCGGGGATGGAAAAAGGGGGAGTGGTTTAATAAAGGGCGGGACTTATAATATAAGGTTTTATTATAAGGTCCTTTGGGTCATGGAGGGGAAGTGGTTTGAAATTACATCGCATAAGTATTGAAAAGGATTTGTGATGCGATTTCATGATCGAAAAGGGGGAAGAAGGGGTTAGACCTTATAATAAGGTAGGAAAGTGGGTTTTCGGCCCATTTCAATGCGATTTAAAGGTTAGAAAGGGGAAAGACAGAGGAATAAGGGGGGGAAAGGCCAACAAAGGGTAGGGGAAGAATTTAAAGGGGATTTTGGGGGAATTTGAAGGGTAAGAGGGGAAATAGCAGGGGAAGACAAGGGGGATAAAATAGAAGCTAATAGGGGGTGAAATAAAGAGGAAAAAGGGCCTTTTGGGCATTCTTCTTCATAAAAGAGAGGCTTTATAATGGAAATCAGCAAAGGGGATCCCATCAAAGGACAAAAGGCACAAAGAGGCTTCAAGGATGTGATGTGTTTGCAAGGGAAATGCATTCCTTGAAGGCTCAACAACAATTTAGCCCCCTGCTTGCTTGTCAAAAATTTATAGGGGGGCTAACAGGTTATACACCAGTTTCGGTGACCTGAGGAGACATGGTGGCAAAATTTCCCTTTTCCCGAATTAAAAAGAATATTTTAATTAAAATAAGAGGGAAAATTTTGGAAAAATACTGAGTGGGGGGGGGGGGGGTGAATCAGTATTTAGAGCTTATAAAATAAATTCAACTTTTTCTTTGAGCAGATTTCCATACGCGGTTTTTATGAACGGAACTAGCGTATGCACGCGGAAATGCAGAAGGAAACTAGCGTATACTGATTTAACTTTCCAGATTTAGAGAAATTTTCAGAAGCAGTCTTATAAACAAATTTATTAGTTATGTATCAGGTTAGAAGTTATGAGCAGTAATCAACAGAATAAAGCATCACACACATGAACACCAATATTTAAGGTGGAAACCCAATTCGGGAGAAAACCACCGCTGCTGTCGTCTTTGTCTTCAATGTTTATTATCTAGAAAACCTTTTACAACATAGTACTGATGCAGACTCATATCAGTACATGGGCTTCTACCTGCAGAAGGCTACAACCTTCTCTCATTTTCCAGCTACAACTGGAAGGGAGCTCCAACCCCCTGAACTCGTTTACTAGCCTCTCCTGGAAGGGAGCTTCGACCCCCTAATCTCAACACCAGCTTCTACTGGCTAAAAGCTTCTACTTCCATACTAAAGGCTTCAACCTTCAGACCCACTGCAGACCACGTTTCATCAATTTTCATACTAGATCAAATAGCTTCAACACAACCCTTCACATCAAGAAACATACTTTGCCCAAAACTTCAAACAGAACAATGAGATCACTATAACCAGAATATCAGAAATAACCCAGACTTCAGAATAGATATGTAGATATAAACTCAACCCTGAACATTCATTAATTCAAATAGCATACGCTACTTCGATTCATTGAAGCCGCGTACATACGCGCTTTCCTGCACACCAACCCACATATACTTCTGTGTCTATTATCTTCAGAAGAACCTAACTGCCATACGCTCTTTTAATGAAGCGAACCCGCGTATATACGTGCTTTTCATGAAGCGAACTAGTGTATAGATCTGTAAAGAATAAATTTTGTAGAACATACTAGATCTATAAGACTTACCCAGATTTATTCATTTTCTTCAGCAGAATAGTGCCAGTTCTTCACCATTCCTTCAGTAGGTCATTCTAGAGATTCATCATCATCAGATCTAGAGATCTTGAACCATCATCAGATCCATGGGTGCATCATAGATTCAGATCAATTCAGAACATAGTTCATTCATGCAAATATTCCTTGGAGATTTTTTTTTTTTTTCATCAACAACCCTTACATTTTCACACCTTGCACTATGATCCTCTTCTCCTTATATAGTTTTAGACTTTATCAATACCATGAGTCAAAACCACTTAATCGCTGATGGTATTCCTAGACGGGATCAAATAGATAATCCAGCACTCAATACAGTGGGCCAATAACATGGTAATGCCCCTAGGTATCATAGTTTTTAGAGCGCAAAAGGCATACGCGACTTGGAGCATTCGTATCCGCGTGTATACGCGATTTCTCTTCAAACTAGCTACGTATATACTAGTCCTGAATGTATACGTGGGTTTCCTTCACAAAAGTAGTGCATACATTGAATCCATACGTGGGTTGCCTTCATAAAAGTAGCGTATACATTGTGACATATTATATTTATCATTTCTCTGGCTCTTACTGAAATTCCTTTTTCTGCTACTTATGAACTGATCTGTAGATACATCATTTTTACTTCTTTAACAAATAGGTTGCTATCAAAAATGCAACTCATCAAGTAAGTTTCCATCAAAGACAACTTCATCAAGTAGGTTGCCATCAAGGACAACACATTGCATCATATTGCCAACAATCTCCCCCTTTGGACTTGATGGCAACCATGATGGTGTTTGATCACCACAACAGATAGATACACCATGATACTCTCCCCCTTTGACATCAAGGGCAAAGGGTGGATCAAAACCAAAACAAGGTTTTTCTTTGCTTGTTGAAAGAAGAGTGCTGTAGATCTGATGTGCATTGAAGTTACCATTCTCCCCCTGAGTTCATGCTGAATCTTCAAACATATTTTTCAATGAAGTACATGACTCTATGACCTTTCCTATCTCCAAGGACTCATACTTACATCAATGATCCAACCAAGTGGATTTACATAAGAGACTCAAGTACCCAATCAAGTGGGTTTACACATTTTGACTCAACTACCCAACCAAGTGGGTTTACAAATTTGAATAAATCCTTACATGACTGAATATAACAATTTACATTATAGGTCTCAACATGACCTTTTCATCAAATTATAGAAATAAATTATACAATCAAGACCAAAGAATCTCAAGCATGAGATCAGACCACAGCAAATAATTAGAATGCCAACAATGCATCCTTTCCACATGACCAATGATCCCCCTTAGCCTGTGCATCCTGAACACTTTCAACAGCAAATCATCATGGCATCTTTATCAAAAACATCAAAGAATGAAACAGATTTATGAGAACTAGAACACCACCAGAGATACCAAACAGCACTGCGGTTGTGCTGAAGAATGCTGACCCAGAAAAAATTTGTCAGCAAACACCCATATGCAGTTTCTGTGTATAAACTCGCGTATATACGCGACTGTCCTTCATGAAATCCGCGTATCCAATTTAATCTTCTGAATTTAAGTAGATCTGATCCTCTGCATGGTAGAGACTACTCCAAGCTTCTGTCTGAGATATTCGAACGCTTCCCTGGGTAAAGGTTTGGTAAATATATCAGCAACTTGTTCTTTGGAGGGAACATACTCCAACTTCACCTTTTGTTCAAGCACTTGTTCACATAAGAAGTGATACTTGATGGGAATGTGCTTGGTCTTGGAATGCATAACATGATTCTTTGAGATATTGATGGCACTTGTATTATCACACATAATGGAGATAGGAGGTGAACATTTGATTTGAATGTCTTGTAAGGTTTGCATCATCCAAAGAAGTTGAGTGCAACATGATGCGGCAACCACATATTCTGCTTCTGCTGTAGATAAGGCAATAGAGCTTTGCTTCTTGCTAAACCAAGATACCAACCGGGGCCCCATATAGAATGCACCACCACTAGTGCTTTTCCGATCATCAACATTTGCAGCCCAATCTGCATCAGTGTAAGCATGAAGAGTGAGATCAGCATTCTTTGGATACCATAGTCCAAAGTCTTGAGTTCCTTGTAGATATTTGAATATTCTTTTGACAGCCTGAAGGTGAGACTCTTTTGGATTAGCTTGGAATCATCCAACAATTCCAAATGCATGCATAATGTCTGGTCTAGTCCCAGTGAGATAAAGTAGACTTCCTATCATAGATCTGTATTCTGGTTGATTCACCGTGGGGGAATCGTCATTAGAACTGAGATTACATCCAGTTATCATTGGTGTACTTACAGGTTTGCATTCTTCCATGCCATACTTCTTCAGAATTTGCTTAAGATATTTTGCTTGTGATAAGAATATGACATCTGTTGTTTGTTGCACTTGCAAGCCAAGAAAGAATGTTAGTTCCCCAAGTAAAGGCATTTCAAATTCTTGCTGCATAACAGAAGCAAATTTCTGACTCATAAACTCTTCATTACTTCCAAAAATGATATCATCAAAATATACAACCACAATCAATAGTTTATCATTTTCAGTTTTTGTGTATAAGTTGCTATCAGCAGACCCCTTTGAAAATCCTTGTTGATGAAGATATTTGTCAAGACGATAATACCATGCCCTTGGAGCTTGTTTGAGACCATATAGAGCCTTTTTAATTCTACAAACAAGTTTTTCATCATTTCCAAAAATGAATCCTTCTGGTTGTTCTATATAAACTTCTTCTTCTAGATCACTATTGAGAAAAGAAGATTTAACATCCATTTGATAAAATTTGATTTGTTGGAAGCTTGAAAAAGCAAGAAACATTCTTATGGCTTCAAGTCTAGCTACAGGAGAAATTTTTTTTTCAAAGTCTATACCTTCTTGTTGAGCATACCCCTTGCAAACAAGTCTAGCTTTATTTCTGATAACATCCCCATTCTCATTTAACTTGTTTTTGAATATCCATTTAGTTCCAATGATATTTTGTCATGAGGTCTTGGTACTAATTCCCAAGTGTGATTCTTTTCAATTTGATCAAGCTCTTCATGCATGGCTTGAATCCAAAATTCATCTTTGCTAGCTTGATTGACATTATGTGGTTCAATAGTGGATAGAAATGCTAGATAGCTAGAAGATCCCACAAGAGTCCTTCTTGTTTGTACACCTGATCCCTTTTCTCCCAAAATTTGAGATTCTGGGTGATTCTTTTGAACATATCTGGATGGAGCTTTTTCAGATAAATCATCTTCAGGTTCTTCATTGGGTTCACTGTCTATATAATTTCTATTTGATGTAGAAGGATATATGTCATCATCGTCTTCATATGTTGTTTGTTTTTCTTCTTTTGGAGCTACAGGAGACTCATCAATAACAACATCAATACATTCAACAATCTTCCGAAGTCTTTTATTGTAACATTTATATGCTCTACTTCTAGAGGAGTAACCAAGAAGTATTCCTTCATCTGCTCTGGGTTCAAACTTGCCAAGTTTTTCATCATTATTTTTGATAAAGCATTTTCTTCCAAAAACTCTAAAATGCTTCACAGTGGGAGGATTACCATACCAGAGTTCATATGGAGTTTTATCACTATTTACACAAACATGTGCCTTGTTAAGAATATTTACTGCTGTATGTGCTGCTTCTCCCCAAAATGTGTCAGGTGTTCCAGAATCATCAAGCATAGCTCTAGCCATTTGTTGAACTATTCTATTCATTCTTTCTACTACGCCATTTTTTTGTGGAGTGCCAGCTACAGTAAACCATCTTTTTATGCCATGTTGTTCACAAAATTCAAGAAATTCATCTGAAGTATATTATCCTCCTCGATCAGATCTAAGACACTTGATTTTTAGATCTAGTTCATTTTCAACCAGTGCTTTGAAGATCTGAAATTTCTCAAATGCTTCATCTTTGTGTTTAATCAACCCAATCCAACACATTCTAGAGAAATCATCAATAAACAAGATATAGTATTGTTCACCACGTGGTGACTTTTTCCTCACAGGTCCACATATGTCAGTATGAATAAGTTCAAGAGGCTTACTTGATGATCCTTCCTTGGCATTAAAATGTACTCTAGTTTGCTTACCAAATTGGCAAGATTTGCATATGATATTTTCGGGTGGAGTAATATTGGGAAGATCACGGAAAACTTTGAGTCTGCTTGATTTGTTGATCTGAGAGAATCTCAGATGCCCCAACCTTCTATGCCATAGCCAGTTTTCTGAAGATTTACTCAAGTAACATTGTTCTTTGCAGTTCTTCAATACATACAGGTTGCTTGGAGTCCTTTTTCCTTTTATAATTGTTTTACTTGTATCAAGATCACGTACCACACATTCTTTTGAACTAAAGACAAATTCAGTTCCTTGATCACACATTTGACTTACACTTAACAGGTTATGCTTTAATCCATCCACATACATGACATTATTAGCTTTCACCTTTTCTTTTAGAAAAACAGACCCTTTTCCCTTAATGACAGCAGGAGTATCATTTCCAAATGTAACATTCTTTTCTTTTTCTAGAGCACTATATGCAAGAAGTTTGTTTTTATCACCTGTCATGTGTTTTGAGCATCCAATATCAATGTACCATTGATTTTATTCACCTTCTGCAAATAAAGCTATGCCACAATTTTCAACTTGTAATTCCTTCTTTTTCCACACTTTGGAGCTTGAAGGAAAATGCTCTTTCGGCTAAACTTTTCTCCTGCATTCAGATTCTTCATGGCCAAAGTTATTGCAATAAGCACATTCAAATTCATTTTGAAGAGGAGAGAAGTTGTTATAGGTATTATTTTTTGTTCCAATATCAATCCTTTTCTTTCTTGCTTCTCTTGTCATGATGGTTTTATATGCAACACATTGAAAAGCTTTATGAACAAAATTGTGACATGAGAAACATTGTCCATTGAAGAAGAAATTTCTGTGATCATGAAATCTTCTACTTGAATTTACCTGCTGATTGGTGTTTCTTTGAAAGGTATCCCTGTTAGTGTTCTTTAAACTGGGATGGTCATGCTTTACCTGTAAAGATTCTTTATTCCCTTGCTAAGTGGCAGAATGTTGTGTACTAGCTGTGGCTGCTTTTAGATAACTTGGTGCTGAAGCCTGAGAAGATTCTCCGACATATCCAAGACCTGTCTTTATAAGAGGAGAATGTTGTACCTTGATAATCTCATCTAAGGTTTCAGATCCTTTAGCAAATCTAAGATTCAAAGTCTTCACTTTCTCAATTTCTTTTCTTAGACTTACTATTTCACATTCTAATTTCTCATTGTGTTTCTCCTTTTCTTCAAGCTGATTTTTCAGAGTTTCTATGGATATTTTACTTTCTTCTAAGCATATTTTACTTTCTTCTAAGCATATTTTGAGTTGATTTAATTCATCAAGAAAATCATTGTCCTCTAAAGCATCCATAAAAGTATATTTTTCTTCTCTAGATTCTTTTTCAAATGCCATGAGAAGTCTAAGATGTTGTTCACATTCTTCCTCACTGTCATATAACCCATCACTGTCTTCATGAGTATAGTAACTTTTTCTAGTGCTAAACCGATTCTTATTCCTTCTTGCTACTTCCTTCCCTTTTTCATGTGTTTCTTTGTAAGGACACTTAGCAGCATAATGGCCAACTCTTCCACAAGCAAAACATTTGGAAGGAAGCTTACCTCTGAACCGTCCTGTGCCAAGTTGGAGTTTCTTTACAAAATTTACCTCATCTTCTTCTAAGATATACCCTGATCCTTCTGTCTCTTGTAATTCTTTCCCTTTTGTAGAAGCTCTAAAGATGACTTATTTGACTTCAGATGGTCCTCCTCTTCTCATTTCACATGCAGTTAGTATGCCATGAAGTTGTACCACAGTAAGATTTTAAAGATCCTGCTTTTCTTCAAGAGCTGAAACTTTTGACTCAAATTTTGTCATTAGTGATCTTAAAACTTTATCAACCAAAGTAGATTCGGTTATTGTTTCTCCCAGATTTCTCATACGATTTACAATATCATCAAGACGTAAAAAAAAATTAGCAATGCTCTCCTCATTATGCATTTTTAGATTCTCATATTGAATTCTGAGAGTTTGGAGTTTAGCACTTTTTACCTTTGCATCACCTTCATAACTTAGAATGATTTTGTCCCATATTGCCTTTGCTATATCCAGCTGCATGACTTTGACAAATTCTGATTCAGTTAGACTTCCCAATAGAGCATTGACCGCCTTTGCATTTGTTTCATAATTCTTTCTTTCTGTTGGATCTGTTGGTACTGTGGCAGGATATTAATATCCTCCTTCAACAATAGCCCATACATCTGCTCCCAGAGACTGAAGATAGGATCTCATCCTTGTTTTCTAGAAGATTAAATTGTTTTCGTTGAAAAGTGGAGGCCTGATAGATGTTGTTCCATCGTGATTTCTCATCTTGTTCGATCTTCCTTCTAGTGGCTAAGCCTTTTCAGAAGGACCTGGCTCTGATACGAAATGTTGGAAAAAATACTGAGATGCGGGGGGGGCTGAATCAGTATTTAGATCTTATAAAATAAATTCAACTTTTTCTTTGAGCATATTTCCATACGCAGTTTTTATGAACGGAACTAGCATATGCACGCGGAAATGCAGAAGGAAACTAGCATATACTGATTTAACTTTCCAGATTTAGAGAAATTCTTAGAAGCAGTCTTATAAATAGATTTATCAGTTATGTATCAGGTTAGAAGTTATGAGTATTAATCAAAAGAATAAAGCATCACACACATGAACACCAATATTTAAGGTGGAAACCCAATTCGAGAGAAAACCACCACTGTTGTCGTCTCTGTCTTCAATATTTATTATCTAGAAAACCTTTTACAACATAGTACTGATGCAGACTCATATCAGTAGGTAGGCTTCTACCTGCAGAAGGCTACAACCTTCTCTCATTTTCCAGCTGCAACTGGAAGGGAGCTCCAACCCCCTGAACTCGTTTACCAGCCTCTCCTGGAAGGGAGCTTCGACCCCCTAATCTCAACACCAGCTTCTACTGGCTGAAAGCTTCTACTTCCATACTAAAGGCTTCAACCTTTAGACCCACTGCAGACCACGTTTCATCAATTTTCATACTGGATCAAACAACTTCAACACAACCCTTCACATCAACAAACATACTTTGCCCAAAACTTCAAACAGAATAGTGAGATCACTGTAACCAAAATATCAGAAATAACCCAGACTAAAGAATAGATATGCAGATTCAAACTCAACCCTGAACATTCATTAATTCAAATAGCATATGCTATTTTGATTCACTGAAGCCGCGTACATACACGCTTTCCTGCACACCAACCCGCGTATACTTTTGTGTATATTATTTTCAGAAGACCCTAACTACCATACGCTCTTTTAATGAAGTGAACCCACGTATATACGCGCTTTTCATGAAGCGAAATAGTGTATAGATCTGTAAAGAATAAATTTTGTAGAACAGACCAGATCTATAAGACTTACCCAGATTTATTCATTTTCTTCAGCAGAATAGTGCCAGTTCTTCACCATTCCTTCAGTAGGTCATTCTAGAGATTCATCATCATCAGATCTAGAGATCTTGAACCATCATCAGATCCATGGGTGCATCATAGATTCAGATCAATTCAGAACATAGTTCATTCATGCAGATATTCCTTGGAGAATTTTTATTTTTTTTTCATCAACAACCCTTACATTTGCACACCTTGCACAATGATCCTCTTCTCCTTATATAGTTTTAGCCTTTATCAATACCATGAGTCAAAAGCACTTAATCACTGATGGTATTCCTGGATAGGATCAAATAGATAATCCAACGCTCAATACAGTGGGCCAATACCATGGTAATGCCCCTAGGTATCATAGTTTTTAGAGTGCAAAAGGCATACGCGAATTGGAGCATTCGTATCCGCGTGTATACGCGATTTATCTTCAAACTAGCTGCATATATACTAGTCCTGAATGCATACGCGAGTTTCCTTCACAAAATTAGTGTATACATTGAATGCATACACGGGTTGCCTTCATAAAAGTAGCATATACATTGTGACATATTATATTTATCATTTCTCTGGCTCTTACTGAAATTCCTTTTTCTGCTACTTCTGAAATGATCTGTAGATACATCATTTTTACATCTTTAACAAATAGGTTGCTATCAAAAACACAACTCATCAAGTAGGTTTCCATCAAGGACAACTTCATCAAGTAGGTTTCCATCAATGACAACACATTGCATCATATTGCTAACAGAAAAGTGCTCCATGATTAAAATAATAATAAAATAGGAGGTTCTAGAGGGGTTCATCAAATCTATAAAAGAGGAGGAGGCCATTAAAGGACATCTTGGATTTGATATTACTTTTTACATGAGAGTGTAATATCCCGAATGGGAAAATGACAGTAATATAAAGCAACAATAGGCTAGAAAATACAAAAAATAAACTCACACCATTAACACATGAAAATTGGAGCCAAAAACATGATCTGAGCCATTTTATTAATGCTTGGAAATGAGTACAATAATTTTGCTAGAATGGGTGCACCTGGGCCTGCTCGAGGTAGGATGAAATCTGTCTCAAAACAAGCTGGAATGACCCTCTAGAAATGGCTATGCGTAGCTTTGGTGCTACGCTACTCTACCTAGAAATGCAGTTGTTGCAAACTTTGGACTTCTGGTTGGGCTGCTTCTAGCTCTCAGAAATTACGGGACTTGAACATGGGACTCTACTCAGGACAACCCACAAAAACTCGTGAAGGAATTATGGAATGTTTGACCCTAAAAATTTTCCCCTGTTGGGCTTGATCAGCTATGTTGCTGGCTTAAGCTACACACCTGAAGAATCCATTACAAACTACCCCAAAAGATGAGAAATCACCCTGTTAGGAAGCCCTCAGCTGATCAGGTGATCATGTCCTAATTTGAAAAAATGCTCAAAACTGGAACTGCTCAGAATTGTTTGAACCTAGAATGAATAGATAGGGCTCGTCGATAAGATCCTAGCGCCGTGAACGGTACTCAAATCTGACACTGTATGTGAAAGTTATTCAAGTTTGAAATTCACAATTTCCTTCAAAAATCCAGTTTGACTAGGGTTGACTTTGATTTTAAAATTATTAAAAAAAAGAATATTCCATAGAATATTCCAAGAATATTCTTGAGAATATTCCTTGGAATATTCCATAAAATATTCCCTTCAGGCCTATCACCGTTCGACACTTGGCATTTGAGGATTGGATATTGGTTTGACTGGATATTTTGGTGGCCAATCAGAGGGCACCATGTGGCCTGCCCGGAGGCCGCCACATGGCCCCAGGCCGGTGAAGTTTTTATGTGACAAAATATTTGTGAGTTAGCACGATTTGACCACAGATCCATCGAGTGTCAGCCCCAAGGCCTGACCGCCCGGGCTCGTGGTGGTTCTTACCATCCACAGGCCACATTGCATATATAAAGTTTGTCAAACGTATGGTTGGTGACAAAAGGGGGCTAGCCCCCTATACACGGGACCATGGGCCCAGAACGATGGCCCATAGACCCTGAAAGTTGCAGTTTGTATTGTTATGTTCACATGTTGCAGCGGAGGTTATGTAAACTTTAATGCCACGGTTTTAAAACGTGGTTTGTTAACCATAAAGGCCGTCAGTTTATGCGGAGGTTTAATGTGACCACACCACCTAACAGTTAATGCCAAACCAAACGGTTCTGACAGATTTGGGCGAATTCCACATTTTTAGGCACCATTTCCATTGTTAGCGAGCCTAACTCCAGTTACTCCAAAGTTGGTGGAACTTTTTTAGGCCAAACTGGACAAAACTTCTTTTGGTCATAACTTCTGATTTACTGAACCTTTTGGAGAAAAATGTTTTTTGATTTCGGGTATTCTGAGCATTCCAGAGCCAATGGAATAGGTTGCAGAGCTAGCAGAGTTGATCTTCAGGTACTTTTTCAGCAAAGAATCTTGGAGAGCCATCAGGGCCTAGAGAGAGTTGGAGCTGTATTGGGCTATGTTTAACCATTTGAGGTTAAAAAAAAGACAATATTTACTTTTTTCCATGTTTTGAACTCAATTTCACAGCTTATTTTTCCTGTTTATGCCTTCTTATCACTGTATAACCAATTTGAGCATCTAATAAGAGCAAGGACATGCCCATTTGGGAGCCTTGGACTCGGCAGATGTAGCCCAGGAGGGGTGAACTGCCTCATCAGCTGCTGTGTATGTTATGGTGATCTTATCTTGTTGTGTATTTCATATTTAATATGTTAAATAGTAAAAAGAAATAACACTCCATTACACATAAGACTCATAAAACTTTCAAAAACACTTTGTTTCACTTGCAAGACTATTCAAACACTTTGCACACTTAAATTAATGGAAATGAATACTTTGAACAGCAAAACAAATACTTTCATTTTTAGATCAGTTGGTATTAGAGCTTAGGATTAGAGCCTTAGAAGCTAGAGTTTTTACTCAGCATTTGTTTTGTGCAAAGATAAAGTTATTTGTTTGCAAATTTTCATGCTTACTAGGCTTAAAATCAAGAGAGGTGAAGGAAACTTGGTTAGTGCACAAACTAATTCAAAACCAAGAAGGCTAAGAGAACCACCTCCAAGAGCCCTAGAAGCAGCTTCAAGCATGTCTTCAAGAGAAGGGGAAGCTCCTGAAGAGCTGGATCCCAAGGAAGAAGAACGGGTATTCCGGAAAGCTTTCTTGGATATGACTGAGATGGTAAGGATCCTCTACCAAGAAAGAAATGATAAGATTGTTGGAGAAGGATCTAAAAACCAGAAAGAAGGAGAGGGTTCTTCAAGAGGAAAGAAAAGTAATGACAAGTCTAAGAAAGGACATGGAGGAAATGGTGATCCACCATCATCCCCATCTTCATCCTCTTCCTCTACATCGTCTTCCTTGACTTCGGTAAATCAGTCTCATAAGTCTAAAACCATTGGTAAAAATCCTTTTTTAAAGCTTGATGTCAAATTTGAATTGCCTATGTTTAACGGTGAAGTCAATGCAGAGAAACTTGAAAACTGGATAAGACAGTTGGAAGTTTATTTAAGGATTCAAAACTTACATGATGACGACACCAAGATTCAGTTAGCCTCTTTAAGGATGGAAGGAGCAGCATTGGTATGATGGGAAGCCAAGACCAAGGATGAAATTCGAAAACATGGTAAGCTTACTTTATCATGGGCTGAATTTATTTCTGAAATTAAGAAGCAATTTTATCCATTAGCTCATCTACAAAAGGCTATAATGAATTGGCAAAACTTTAGACAGCTTAAGGGACAAAATGTGCAATACTATACCCAAGAATTTAGGAGAAGAGCCCTCTTATTAGGGGTAGACTTACAAAGTCAAGATACTTTGCTGAAATATATAGGTGGTTTGGACAATTACCTTATACATACTATCCTTATGTTCAATCCTACTAGTCTGGATGAAGTTTGTGTACAAGCTATGCATTTAGAGGCTAGAGGGAAAAACACTTTTGATGTGAATGAGGGTAGTGATTTTAAAGGCAAAGGAAGAAAAAGGATTGCAAAATCTAGAAAGGAAAAAGGGAAATTATTTTGCAAGAACTGTTCAAAAACAAGCCATGATGAAGACCATTGTTGGAAGCTTCATCCGGAGCCAAAACCAGAGAAATATAAAACAAAAGACAAAACCAAAGAAAAGGGAAAAACTGTTGCAACTGTTGAACAAGACTTAGGGTATGAATCAGGTGATGAGACTATAAGTATCACCATGATATTAAAGAACATAAAGGGGAAAGAGGTTGTATAAGAAACAAATCCTAGTTCTAGCACATTAAACTGTCATAAAGAAACTCAAAATGAAAAGAGGAGGATAGAACTATTTCATGTGAGGATAATCTAAAACCACACAAAGATAGACACACTATTTGATAGTGGGTCTCAAGCTAATCTCATCTCAGAAGACCTGGTAAAACAACTGAAACTTGAGACAATTCCACATCCAAAGCCTTATCCACTAGGCTGGATTTCTAGGGCTGCTAATTTACAAGTCTCAAGAAAGTGCATGTTGCGCTTCGCCATAACAGCTCATTATGTTGATTGGTTTGAATTGGATGTAGTACCGCTTGACATTACAGGTGTTGTGTTGGGTAGTCCATATTTATATGACAGAAAGTCAATATGCCATCGCCATGAGAACAAGTATCATCTGTTCAAGGATGAAAAAGAGTACATTGTGAGAGCACATAAGAAGAAGCTAGAATCTTCTTTAGTCCATGCAGGGCAATTGAAAAGGCTAGTTAATGCAAGTCAAAATATAACTCTGTTGATGGTTAAACAAAAATATTTTGTACATTCTCCTTTTCATGTTATTACTGATGTAAATGATGATATGTTTCAGCTTGAAAGCAAGTCGTCTTTTGAAGATGACATGATGTTGCAGAAAGTGCCTTTGGTGTCAATCGGTGCAGAGAACGAAGTGTCGGTGCAAAGTGGTGCAGGATTCCATGAGATGGAAAGGCATGCAAGCAAAGAGGGCACAAAGTTCAGCAAGGGTCATTGCTGGTTTCAGAATGGCAGATTAGTATGGCAAGAAAATTTGGTCGGGATTCGACACAAATACATGGCTCACACAACAAAAATTCACCATGTGGACAGTTGGCAAGGTGAATCTTATTTTCAGTCTTCTTTGAAGCTCGAACATTGTGGAAACAGTATGTATTCTGCAAAATATAGTTTCTATTTAGAAAATGTCAAAAATTTTCATCATGACTTAGTCAATTTTAGCGACGATCGATCAGTGAATTCAAGGAACAATTTATCTTTTTATGAGAAGCTCAATTTGATGAAGTGAGGAAGATTTCAGTGGTTCAAGGTTGGAAGAGTGGAGAATCAGTCTCCTCATCTTCATTTTATATAATCAGAGAGCTTTTGTGGGTCCAAAAGCTTCCCATTTGGGAGGTGTGATCAGGTGATCATGTCCTAAGTTGAAAAAATGCTCAAAATTGGAATTGCTCAGAATTGGTTGAACCTAGAACAACTAGATAGGCCTCGTCGATATGATCCTGGCACCATGAATGACATTCAAATCCAACACTGTATGTGAAAGTTATTCAAGTTTGAAATTCACAATTTCCTTCAAAAGTCTAGTTTGACCAGAGTTGACTTTGATTTTAAAATTATTAAAAAAAGAATATTCCACAGAATATTCCTTGGAATATTCCCTGGAGTATTCCATAGAATATTCCCTTCATGCCTATCACCGTTCGACACTTGGAATTTTAGGATTCGATATTGGTTTGACTAGATATTTTGGTGGCCAATCAGCGGGCACCACGTGGCCTCCAGTGGCTGCCACGTGGCCCTAGGCCAGTGAAGTTTTTTTGTGGAAAAATATTTGCGAGTTGGCAGGATTCGACCGTGGATCGATCGGGTGGTAGCCCCAAGGCCTGACCGCCCGAGCTCATGGTGGTTCTTACCATCCATAGGCCACATTGCATATATTGTTGAAAATGCAGCAAGATGATGGAGCTTAGTGAAATGAAGTCGCCTTCACTAAGTGGGCCTACAGGCGATTTTTGGCGCAAAGTCTATTTTTATACTATGTCTATTTTTAGACATATGGAGCATGGTCCAGGGGTTGCAGTATGTTATTCTTGGAGTATTGGTAATGTTGGTAAAAATATATGGACCTCTATTTTTAGACATTTAGGTCGAAGTCTATTTTTAGACTGCCTTCCTAAAAATAGGGAAGTCAAATATTATTTACCCTTAATAATATTTGGACTCTAAACTTCAGTTTACTCTCTTGGAGCACTTTAGTTCGAGCCTTGGAAGTGGCTCATGCATCTAACAGAGGAATTACGCTATTCCTAGGGGTTTGGTGAGCTCATGCATGGTTGACTTCAGTTAGGACTTCAGTGGCAGAAGTTTGGTGGAGTTGATGAGACAGTTGGTGGAGCTGTGTTCGGTTTAACTTAGTTGAACTAGTTGAGATTAGTTTAACTAGCTAATCAACTAGTAATGAGTGGAGTGAATTAAATATTATTTAATTCAATAATTATTAACTCATTATTCAACTCAAGAACACATCAGTTCACTACAGTGCATGGACAGTTCAGTGGAGACCAGTGAAAGAGGTAGATGAAAGGGTTGAGATAGCTATTAGTTGTGACATCAGTTGTGCATGAGATTTGCACCACACTTGGAGGAATTGCCAATGATGATTGCGCTATCAAGCCAAGGAGATTCAAACCTTGGATCTCTCATTAGACCAGCCTTGATTGCGCAATAGAGGCAGGCAATTAGTGGATGAGTTTTGAACCAGTGACCTGTTCAAAACCAAGCTAGTTTGTGTGTAACTTTATGAGAAAGTACTGAGTACTTGTGAGGAGTATTGTACTGAGTTTGTTACATGTTCTCTCCATTATAATATACAGAATAGCTGGGGGTTTTCAGCTATAAGCTTTCCCCATACATACTGTGTAATGTGTGTGATGTTTTGATGATTGTTTGATCGCATACCGCTTGTTTTATTTCCGCATGTGTGATGATCTGAGTGGAAGAGATTATGTGTTGCATATGAATTTGAATTGATATGTGATCAGGATAATCTCGGTGGATAAATATCATTATTCAGCAAATTTCTACATGGTATCGGAGCTATTGAAGCAGAGATTGATCATCACAGTGATTACAAACTTATTTCGGTAGACAGAGTCTGCATGCGGGCCAGGTAGCCTCTGGATCCATCCTTTCCTTTGAAAGGTGATACATCCAGTAAACACCCCTGTAGTCAATCTCTGTGCTAGAAATAATTTGTTCTCACAGATCAAGAGCGGTTGAGCTTTGAGTTGGAATTCGAATTTTGCAGCAGTTTTTTTTCTTGGTGCCGGAGTTGAAAATGTCTTTCAACGGTTTGCGACTCGAATATGCTCTTGAAGGCAGTTCGAATTATGTTGCATAGAAGGATCGCATGGAGGCAGTATTAGAAGATAATGGACTGAAGGAGTTCATAGATACGGATGTCCAAAAGCCCACTGATCCTGCTGAAGTCGAAGCTTGGCAAAAGAAGATGGTGAAATGTCGAAGGATTCTGTTGGAGGGCGTCAAGGATCATATTGTATCCAGCCTGCATGGAAAAGCTTCTCCATATCTAATGTGGAAAGCTTTGACGGATCTATTCCAGAGTAAGAGCGACCAAAGGAAGCTGGCGCTCAAAGATAAGCTCAGAAACATCAAGATGGAGAAAGGCGACAGTATCGCCAAATACCTCACGAAGTTCACTCAATGCAGAGATGAGCTGGGAAGTGTGGGGGTGACTGTCGAAGAAGAGGACATGGTAGACCTGGCTCTCCTTGGTCTTCTGAAGGCTTGGAATTCATATCAAGATAGTGTCAATGGTCGGGAGAAGTTGCCGGGATGGGAGCGCCTTTGGGCGGATCTCATGCAGGAGGAGATAAGGAGGACTACCAGAGATGGATCTTCATCAAAGGTACCTGATGAAGAAAATTGCGCTTTGGCCACCAAAGCAAAGAAGGGGAAGAGCAAGAAAAATTCTCATTCCGGTGCAAAGGGCAAGAAGCAAGACATGTCTAAGGTGAAGTGTTTTCACTGTCACCAGCACGAACATTATGCCACAAATTGTCTGCAGAAGAAGAAAAACAAGCAAGCGGGAAGATCTGCAGATGGAGAGGCCTTGGCCTCGCAGTTCGAGCTTGACTTTTCGCTGATTGCATGCTTGGTTTCAAGTGTGGCGGGATCAGTGTGGTTCTTGGAAAGTGGTGCGTCATTCCACATGACGGGAGATCGAGATCTGTTTTCAGATCTGGAGGAAAAAGATCTTGGAGTGCACATCGAGATGGACGATGATGGTAGATACAGTGCGACTGGTATCGGTACCATTTCCTTTGAGAGAGAGTCTGGTAAACCTTTCATATTGAAGGAAGTTTTGCATGTTCCAGGATTGATGAAGAACTTGATCTCTGTAGCGATGTTGGAAGACAAGGGGTATGATGTGGTCTTCAGCGAAGGAAAAGCTTTCCTGCGCAGTAAGACTACTGGTGAGACCCGAAAGATAGGGGTTCGAGTCAAGAACCTTTATCAGTTGCAAGTAGATGGCTGCGCAGCAATGGCATGCAAGGCGGGAGAAGTGGTGAGCCGGGATGATGAGGGCGAACTGTGGCATAGGAGATTGGGCCACCTTCACCATGGAGCTTTGAAGATCCTACAGCAGATTTCTACTGGGCTTCCTAAGGGCACCCTTGCGCAGTCAGATCAGTGCAAGGGGTGTACTTTGGGAAAATATGTGAAAGCCACCTTTCACTAGAAGGATAGTCACGCCACGACGATCCTTGAGAGAGTTCACACAGACGTGTGTGGTCCTTTCTCAGTAGCTTCGACAGCAAAGCACAAGTATTACGTGATCTTTGTTGATGATTTCTCTCGAAAGTGCTGGATCTTCTTCATGCAGAAGAAGAGCGAGACATACTCTAAGTTCTGTGAGTTGAAAGCAGTGGTCGAGAAGGAATCGGGGAAGAAGGTGAAGGCTCTTAGGAGTGACAATGGTGGTGAATTCATCTCGGCTGAATTAAAAGACTTTTGCAGCACAGAAGGGATTCGGAGAGAGCTCATCGCACCCCATAACCCACAACAGAACGGGGTGGCTGAGCGGAAGAATAGAACGATCGTGGGTGCTGCACGGGCGATGTTGCATGATCAGGGCCTACCCCTTCACTTGTGGGCTGAGGCATGCAATACAACAGTGTATGTGCAGAACCGTTGTCCTCACAAGGTTCTTGGCATGAGTACACCGGAGGAGGCTTATTCTGGTAAGAGACATGACATTTCTCATTTGAGAATTTTTGGTTCTTCTGTCTACATGCATGTGACGAAGGATGCCAGAAAGAAGCTAGATCCGACCACAGAGGTTGGAATATTTGTGGGGTACACTGATCCACTTCACAACTATCGGGTGTATGTGCCAGACAGTCGCAAGACTGTTGTGCGACGGGATATCAAGTTTCAGGAGGAGAAAGCCATGCAGTGTTCGCTTGAGAGGGACCCACACTTGCATGCAGATGAGGAGCTGTTAGTTCCTAAGGAGGAGCTTCCGGATGTGGATCAGCCACAAGAGGAAGTTCAGGAGGTGGAAGAAACCACCCATGCAACGCCAACCATCAGAGGGCGCATGCGCACTACAGAAGCTGAGTGACTGGCTCGAGATGCAGAGAAGGTTGTAGGACCACCTACAGCACAGCGCAGACAGAGACAGTCACCGGATCGGTACACTAGATACATGGCTCTTGTGAGTCAATGTGTTGTGACAGAGCCATCCTCTTTTGAGGAAGCTGTGGAGGAACCCGCATGGGTTGATGCCATGATCGAAGAATATGATTTGATCGTCAGGAATAGTGCATGGGAGATTGTCCCAAGACCGGTGGGGAAATCAGTGGTGGGTTCGCGATGGATCTACAAAGTGAAGCAGGCAGCTGACGGGAGTGTGGAGAAGTACAAGGCGAGATTTTTCGCCCGTGGCTTTTCACAGATCGAGGGGATCGATTATGAGGAGACCTTTGCACCTGTCGCAAGGTACTCTTCCATACGAACGATCCTTGCTCTCTCAGCGCAGATGGGGTGGCACATTCATCAGATGGATGTGAAGACTGCGTTCCTCAATGGAGTTATTGAGGAGGAGGTGTACATAGAGTACCCTGAAGGTTTCGAGATCTTCAGCAGTGAGTCGCATGTGTGCCGACTCAAGAGAGCACTGTACGGGCTGAAGCAAGCACCTCGTGCTTGGTACACTCGGATAGACAGCTACTTCACCGGGCTTGGATTCTCCAAGAGTGAGGCGGATCCAAACCTGTACCAGATTGTGGTGGAGGGGAAGCTGTTGATCATCGTACTGTATGTAAATGATCTGATTTTGACTGGCGATGAGCAGTTGATACTTTCATGCAAGGAGGATCTTGCACGAGAGTTTGAGATGAAGGAATTGGGCATCCTTCATTATTTCCTGGGATTGGAGATTTGGCAGCGTAGTGGAGGACTGTTTGTTTCTCAGGGCAAGTATGCCCGGGAGATTCTGGAGAGGTTCAACATGCAAGGCTGCAAGCCTGTTGACACTCCTCTTCCTGGTGGTTGGAGGAAGGAGGATGCTACCTCAGCGGAGGTAGTGGATGCCACTGTCTATCGACAGTTGGTGGGGTCGCTTATGTATCTGGTCAATACACGACCCGATATATGCTATGCTATTAACCAGCTTTCACAAGCTATGGTTAAGCCTACCAAGCTCTTCTGGAAGGCAGGTAAGCATGTATTGCGTTATCTTAGTGGCACATCGGGATATGGTCTATGGTACAGACAGGAGGATGGAGCGAAGCTTTCCGGCTTCACTGATGCAGATTGGGCAGGGAGCCCAACGGACCGAAAGAGCACATCTGGAGGAGTTTTCAGCATTGGGTCGACAGCAGTTTCCTGGTACAGCAGGAAGCAGAGATCCGTGGCACTCAGTTTAGCAGAGGCCGAGTACATGGCAGCAAGCTTGGCTGCATGCGAGGCTATTTGGATGAGGAAGATCCTCGTTGGATTGTTCGGGTTGCATTTGGAGCCTACAATGATTTATTGTGATAACCAGAGTTGCATTAAACTCTCGGCTAATCCAGTATTTCATGATAGATCCAAACACATCGACATCAGGTACCATCATATCAGAGATTGTGTGCAGCGGAGAATCATGTTACTTTCATATATTCCCACGGAGGATCAAGATGCTGATATCTTGACGAAGGCGCTCACCAGGAGAAAATTTGAATACCATAGAGGCAGGATAGGGGTTGCAGATAATCCATATCTTATTGAGAGGGAGTGTTGAAAATGCAACAAGATGATGGAGCTTAGTGAAATGAAGTCGCTTTCACTAAGTGGGCCCGCAGGCTATTTTTGGCGCAAAGTCTATTTTTAGACTATGTCTATTTTTAGACATATGGAGCATGGTCTAGGAGTTGCAGTATGCTATTCTTGGATGATTGGTCGAGTTGGTAAAAATAGATGGACCTCTATTTTTAGACATACAGGTCTAAGTCTATTTTTAGACTGCCTGTCTAAAAATAGGTCAGTCAAATATTATTAGCCCTTAATAATATTTGGACTCTAAACTTCAGTTTATTCTCTTACAGCACTTCAGTTGGAGCTACGGATGTGGCCCATGCATCTGACAGAAGGAATTACGCTATTCCTTGGGGTTTGGTGAGCTCATGCATGGTTGACTTCAATTAGGACTTCAGTGGCAGAAGTTTGGTGGAGTTGATGAGACAGTTGGTGGAGTTGTGTTCGGTTTAACTTAGTTGAACTAGTTGTGATTAGTTTAACTAGCTAATCAACTAGTAATGAGTGGAGTGAATTAAATATTATTTAATTCACTAATTATTAACTCATGATTCAACTCAAGAACACATCAGTTCACCACAGTGCATGGACAGTTCAGTGGAGACCAGTGAAAGAGGTAGATGAAAGGGTTGAGATAGCTATCAGTTGTGACATTAGTTGTGCATGAGATTTGCACCACACTTGGAGGAATTTCCCATGATGATTGTGCTATCAAGCTAAGGAGATTCAAACCTTGGATCTCTCATTAGACCAGCCTTGATTGCGCAATAGAGGCAGGCAATTAGTGGATGAGTTTTGAACCAGTGACCTGTTCAAAACCAAGTTAGTTTTGTGTGTAACCTTATGAGATAGTACTGAGTACTTGTGAGGAGTATTGTACTATGTACTGTTACATGTTCTCTCCATTATAATACACACAATAGCTGAGGGGTTTTCAGCTATAAGCTTTCCCCATACATACTGTGTAATGTGTGTGATGTTTTGATGATTGTTTGATCGCATACCGCTTGTTTTATTTCCACATGTGTGATGATCTGAGTGGAAGAGATTATGTGTTGCATATGAATTCGAATTGATATGTGATCAGGATAATCTCGGTGGATAATTATTCATTATTCAGCAAATTTCTACAAGGACACGTGGTGTGCAAGCAAGGGGTATGCGTCGACCCCGCCAAGGTGGTCGTGATCGTCCACATGGAAGCCCCGGAAATGGTGAAGCAGTTGCGGGCACTGATAGGGCACACAGGTTATTACAGACGGTTTATCCAAAATTATGCGAAAATCACCGCTCCCTTAGAAAAGCTACTGTGGAAGTCTGAAGTGTTCGAGTGGACAGAGGAGTGTCGGATGGCCCTTGACACTCTGAAGGAAAATCTGGCGACGACGCCTATTCTTGTTCACCCAGACTGGGATAAGCAGTTCCATGTGCATATTGATGCTTCCAGTATCACACTTGGGGCTGTCTTGGCGCAACCAGGAGAGACGAAAATTGACCACCCCGTTTACTTCGCCAGCCGCAAACTGTCTAACCCCGAGTGGAATTACACCACGACCGAGAGGGAGGCCCTGGAAATGGTGTACTCGCTCTAGAAGTTCTGCCACTATCTTCTAGGAGGCAAATTCAAGTTCTTTACAGATCACTCTGCATTAAAGTACCTGGTCAATAAGCCTGTTTTGGAAGGACGAATATGTCGATGGCTTCTACTCTTCCAAGAATTCACGTTTGAGGTGATCGTCAAGCCCGGGAGGTTGAACGTCGAGCCTGATCATTTATCCAGGTTGGAGATGGGGGAGAACGACGGTTCTCTCGATGATCAGCTGTTGGATGCTGAACTTTTCTGAGTCGAAGCTGTACCATATTATTTGGCCGACATTGCCACCTATCTGACCACGGGGTAGTGCCCTCAACACTACACCCCACTCCAGAAACGGCACTTGGTCGTTCGCGCCACCAAATACCAACTGATTGCGGGGAAGCTATACAAACTGGGCCTCGATGAGGTTCTGCGGAGATGTATACTTGACCACGAACGTGAAGCTGTGATGTGGGAATGCCACAACGACGTTGTGGGCGGGAATGTGGGGGTGAAACCCACTGCCTGGAAGGTGCTCCAAGCTGGACTATGGTGGCCGATGGTCCATGTCGATTGTAAGGCATTTGTTAAAAGCTGCGATGTCTGTCAGCGAACAGGGAGGTCCTCTCATAGGGATGAGCTCCCGCTACACTCGGTGCATGTGTTGCGGCCATTCGAGAAGTGGGCTGTCGACTTTGTAGGCCCCATAGCCCTAGTTGCCAGGCATTCCAAGGCCCGGTACATCATTACCGCAACTGACTACTCACCAGGTGGGCTAAGGCAGTGGCAGTATAGGATTGTACGGCAGATACCGCAACGCGGTTCATTTTTGAACACATCATCAGCAGGTTTGGCTGCCCGTGAAGTTTAACCAGTGATCAGGGTACACATTTCATTAATGAAATGGTCAAATCGGTGCTGGACACATTCATGATTAAACATCACAAAAGAAGCTCGTACCACCCGTAGGCCAATGGCACTGTTGAAGCATTCAATAAAATCCTCAAAAAGGGGTTGACGAAGATCTGCAATGCCCAGCGGGATGACTGGGATGAGAAGTTACCAGCTGTACTATGGGCCTACCAGACTATGGTGAAGCGCTTGACCAATCAGACACCGTTATAGCTGGTGTATGGCCGGGAAGCTGCGATTCCCGCCGAGTTCACCGTACCGAGTCTTTTAATTGCCACATCCCTAAAGTTCTCAGAAGAGGAGTCACTACAGGAGCGCCTCCACGAGTTACAAGAGCTGGACGAGGCCCGGTTTCTGGCCAAATTTCACCAGAAGGTCCAGAAGGACAGGCAGAAAGCGTGGCACGACCGCCACATCAAGAACAAAACGTTCCAGGTTGGAGGAAAGGTCCTCTTATATGATAGCAAGTTTCAGAAGTTCCCAGGAAAACTGCAGATGCACTGGTTGGGACCTTACTTCGTCATCGAGATTAGAGATTCCGGAGCCATCCGGTTTGCTCAGTTGGACGGTACTGTTTTACCTGGGTGGGTGAATGGCGCACGCCTGAAACCCTACCATGAGTAATTCCTTTCACTTTTCATTGATAACTCTCGCAACCGAGAGAAGCCGTAGAGTAGCGTAGATTAATAAACTCTCCCGCAATCGGGATGAGCATAGGTAGGGTTTATCATTCATTCATAGGTTGTCAATAACTGCTTTGTTGCGAGGACCGCACCTCAACCGATTGTGGTCGGGGAGGGGCGTGTCCAGCGTGTCATCCCCGTAGGATTAGAAAAAGTGTCAGTGTCAACCCATATCATTTCCGTCAGTACTTGTGTCAGTCCGTAGGATCGTCTAGATTTGCAGAATAAATGAACATAATTAGAAGTAACCCTACAATAATCATTTTGCCATAATTTGAAGTAACCTCAGCCGTCGCATCCACCCATTTCCCCATGCCACCGTCAGAAACTGTCAGACTACACCTCAACCGGCGATTGATCGCACGATTATCACCGAGAAGAATGCCAGCAGGAATTAAATCGTTATAGGGTCTCATCAAACTCACTCGTGCCAGGTAATTACATAACTTGCATGGGAAAAAAGCACGAGAATGCCAGAGCAGTTAGAATTAGAAATTGGAGCCGAACCAGCGCAGCAGAAGTATCCAGAAGCACAGCGCCAAGAGAAGACGCCGAGACTAATTCTGCAGGTGTATCAACGTCGAGCAAAGATGCCAAAGGCCAACCCAATAGTCCTCGAACTAGAGCTCGATAGAATAATTCACAAAACAGAATCCCTCATTGGGAAATACGAAAATGTGGCCCTCATAGATGCAAACCTCTCGGACCCCTTCAAGTTCCCGACACTCAAGTGGAATGTGTATATGGAACATTAATTCACAGAAGCCAGGCGTTCAACGAACAAAATTTTACCAGAGTTCCAAGGCCTACAACAATCTTCTCTTATGAACTTAAGAAATCTTCCGGTCTTCGGGACCACAGGACTGGCAATGCAGTGCACTAAGTTCTTACTCAGCCGCGTTCAGAATGGGTCCTTGTGGTTGAATAAGGAAATTCCCATTCATGCCGAGGATATCCACCGGCTTACAGGGCTTTCACAGAATGGCGCGGATGTCTCAAATGCATGTCAGACCACCTCCAAGCGAGCGAGGAAGTGGATACAATGAGGCACTACACAAAGGGAGAATGCACCCTTGTACTATCTCCATTGCAGAGCACTGCGTTCAGGGCGCCAAGTTGAACTGGTGCTCCTTCCTGTTGAAGGAGCTGCTTGACGCGTGCGAGGAAAAATACAAGCGGGCTACAAGCTTCATTTACGGCTATTTGATAGTTACATTTGCCATGTGGAAGTGGCACACTCCCCTTGTCAGGTTACCAGTGGAAATTTCGAAGGGCCAGCCTCTAGCGATGAAGTTCGTTCCGTGGAAGGTGTCGGTTGATCCCAGTACCAAAGAAGTTAATGCCGAGGCATTTCGGTCCTGGTATGGTTTAATGACGGACATGGTGACCAGCTAGAAAAGGGTGACCAGGAACTTGCTAGATGAGTACAGCGAGCAGGTATGGTTCGGGGTCAGTCACAGGAATACTTATATCTGACCTACTTGCGTGCCAGAGGACACATTTCACATGCGGTTGCTAAAGTTACAGCTTGAAGATACCACTTTCCACAATGAAGTCTGTTCATGGCCGGGGGTCGCGATGGAAATCCGCAACGGGGTACCCATTTATAACTTTGATTAGATGCTACCGTAGCAACGGCATGCCGAGACAAATGCGGAGGCGGCACAACAGGACTCCATTGTGCAGCTCGCCACCCTCATCCGCCGCTTAGACACTCAGACTGTCCAGACAGATCATCATGAACAACCGGACTTGAATATGGCCGACTCAGCAGCTCACTAGACCCCGTCGCCATCCCCTCCAGAGCACTCTACTCGATCAGTTGCCAGTGGGCAACCCTTGCAGGAAATTCAGCCGGACCAAAGCACTTCGGGGGTCGCCAATTTAGAAACATGGGGTACGGCTTAGCTGTACTTCTTTATCCAGAGGGCAGCCCATCAGGCCGAAAGGCTCCATTCTGAACTGCAGCAGAGGTGCAACGAACAATAGCAGCAGATCACCGAGCTTACTGAACAGCGCGAACAGCTCATAACGGAACAGAAGCAGCTGAAAGGTTAGATAAAAGATGTCACCAAGGTGTTTTTAGAGTTATGGCCAGCTTTCGGGGCTCATTATACTCAGCTGCCTGTGAATGTACCAGAGACAAGTATCGTAGCATAGGCCCTCCACCTCCGGATCGCATTCAATGGCCTCCATAGGGAAAATGTGGAGCTTCAAGCAGCGTTAGCCGCTCGGCCAGCACTGCCCGATCCAGAGGCAGTCTATTCAGCACAGATTGCAGAAAAGCAGGGCCAGGTCCACCAGATGCAGGAAACTCTCAACTCTGCAGCGCGTGATTCTTACGACCTCCTGAAGGGTCTTCAGAAGTGCTCAATGGCCCTTAAAGTCAAAACACAGCCAATTTCAGTGCAGTTGCAGCAAATTTCGAGGGAAATCCAAGAGGCCACGGATCCCACGTGCTTGGACTAGCTATACGCCCAGGCGGATGCTCTAGAGGTGCAGATTCAACAAATAGAGGCCAGCTCAGCAATGGCCAAACAGGTAATTCATGAGCTCCGCCCGCCCCTCCAACGCAGCGCCAGGACAATGCAACAGCTAGCCGCCGAGGCTGAAACCCAAATTGGCACGGTGTTCAAGACTGTACTGACGCATGTAGAGGAGGCAGATGTCACTAAGATTGCCGCAGAAACAGATTCATTGGTGCAGGGGTGGCAACAAGTTGTGACGACCTTCCATGAGCTTAAGGCTACAACGTTCAACAAAGTCTTGGAGTTGGGGCCCTTGTTTGGATAGCAGGTTGAAGGCGCACAACAAGAACAGGGCACGGGATCCAGTGGGGCGATGGAGATAGAGACTGTGATTTGTGATTGACTCAGGACGAGTCAAGAAACTGTGGTCAGGGCCTGTTGGGGCCCTTGTTTTGAATATTTTGAATTTTGAATAAAGAATAGATTTTTGGGTTGCGGAACGACACATGGCAGTCACAACCAAGTCGCAACTACGGTGAGTAGCGGAGCTACCGAGGTTGCAAGGGAACAGGAGATAGCTGAAGAAAGTAGATGCATGAGTATAGACGAAGAGAAGAAACAACAGAAGACAGAGAGAAGAACTCATAGACAACAAGAGAGAAGCTGGAAGCAGCTGAAGAAGAACACAAGAGGAACTAACGGTTGCGATGGCGGGTGAATAAATAGCTGTCACTCGGCCGAAAGAAGGGACGAATGCAGAGCGACTGAAGAGGATCGGACGGATGCTGCAAGAGAGATCCATTCCGAGCATGATATCTCTATAGTTCCTAGGCTTCTCTAATCTACCTTTTTGTTTGATAAGACGTCTGTAACAGACTTGTAAGATCTTCCTGTGGAAGCGATGTAACTGTGGATTTGGTTGAGGATTATCAATACACTTGCAGGTTGCTGTCTTATTCTGTGAGTTACATGCATGCATGATGTCTGTGATGTCTTAAAATTTTATTTTCTTAATACCTGTTCGATCTTTTGAATTTTCTTTCCTATATAATGATGTTTATGCAATCAATTCAATGTTAATCATGAGTTGCAGATCCTTCCACCACTATCGATCTATTCCCCTTCTGCATGTGGTCGCGGCACGCCTCGGGTGAGAATCTCTTCTCTCCGGAGTAGGGTGACAATGCCGGTGTGGTTCTAGACTACAACGGACTCCCTTGTTGGCCCCAATCTCTGAACCTGGGTCTTCCCTGCGAGACCTGTTTCTTTGCCAACACTCCTCTTGAAGAATGAATGAATATGGGAGATTTAATTCCCAAAGGACACACTCAACCAATGTGTCATCCCTCCTCTCATGTTCCCAAAAAAGATCAGAGCATCATCATCATCATCATATAAATAAGCTCTCTTATGCCACCTCATGAGAGAATTACATTTTCTCCCAAACCCAAGTACATACATGATCATGAAATACATTCCAAACAGAAACACATGTACCTACATGAGACACATCCCAATCACAAGAAAATACATGGACATGAAATTTAACATGGGATGTCCAAAATCTCTTCTTGTCAACCAAAGCAACCATGCCTTCTTCTTATGCATCCTCTCATTGAGATACAAGGCATGAGACAAAAAAATATCAAACCTTGGGTAATACCCATACTCACCCAATAGCAACCAGCGTAGGACATCTCCTACTTGTATAAAATTCAGATGTGGTAAGTGGTTTCCCCACCACTTACTTGCTACCCATAACATATCTCCATGGCTGGAAGTGGAAGATATATTTGGTGCCTTAGGAAAGCACCCATCATGCTGCAAAATCTCCCTTAGTCCATCAAGGGAGTGGCCATGTTCAGAAATAGTTTTGGCCCAAAGTTGGCCATGAAGTTTATAAGATATGACACTCCTCCTTGGAGTCATGGCCTGGATATATAATGTAAAAGAATGCATACAATTAGAAAATATAACATTATTTGCATAAGTATTCTCTTCACCAATAGTCCTCCTCCAACAAGTGGAGAGGTGCACAGACCTATCTCCTTCCTCATGAGGAGAAAGAGAGGGCTGAACTAACTCTTCCATAGAGTTATATTGCTGCTCCATCTTCATGTGATACATGCATATTTGATAATGCTGATATAAGTCTTCTTCAAAGACTTCCCACATGAATCCATTTGAGATAATATGGTGTGTTCTAATGAAAACAGTGGGGTAGAAAGCAAGATATCATAGGCATCACCTAGTAGTTGGTCTTTGAGTCTTGACTCTTTAGTCAAATAGATCTAGTCATGAAAGAAAATGACTCCATCAACCACTTTATACCTCCTATCTTTCCTTTGTCCATCAAGAACCTTACATGTGAAGAGGTTCTTGGAATATTCTACCAAGAGTTGGGATTCCCAATAGGAATCAAGGCTTCTCAACAAAGACAATGTTGTAGAGTTATGAAATGAAGTAGCCATCACCTCATCTTCTTTCTTTTTATGGAGAGATATCATTTGCTACCCCAAATCTATGGGGTGGCCTTTTGACACCATGCTAATGTCATCATAGGTCTCTGACTTCTTCTTTATCAGTGCAAATAGATGAGTGAGAAACAAAAAAATAAATTTCTGGAAATTGTTCAGCTCTCCTTGAAATCTATCAATAGATCTTAGTGCTGTGGTAGCTCCCTTCAAGGCTCCCTCCTTAGCCAATTTTTTCATTGATGCACAAACTTGAGAGAACACTTTATTCTTATTCTCATCAGGGGGTCTCCCTGGTGGAATGCCTCCATGTAAAGAGACATCAAGATCTGAAGTAGACTGCATAAATGGTTGGAATGATGTGTCCCTTTCCTTGCTACATAGTTCAGTCTCATTCTCATGAATAGAAACCCCTTCAAATAAACAAGGGTGCATGATCCTCATCATTGGATGTTGTTCCATCCTTCCTTCTCTTTCTTGGAGTAAGGTAGCACTGCTCAATAAGGTTGTCACATAATGTTCCTTGGGAATCACTTGCAAAGATACACAAGCTCTTTCCCTTGAAACAATAAATTCATCTCCATCCCCATGTGGTAATGGGTCTTCTTTTGAAGTGACAACATTGCTACTACCTTCTGGTTCTTCCTTCTCATCAATATTTGAGAACACCTCACTATCAACAAGAGACCTTGGATCTTGGTCTTCTTTTGAAAGATGAATCTCCATGACTTATTTTTGAGAAGAAATCTCTTTATGCAATAGGGATCTTGCCCTTGGAAAGGTATCACACAAGTTTTCATCCCCTATAATAGAAATATGAAGTGGATTTTTCATATTAGGTCTTTCCAACTCATGCAAGGGTTTTGCATGCTCATGCTTTGCTAGCTCTTTCACAGATGTTTTAGCTTGCCTCTCATCAAATCTATTCACCATTCTCCTAGTGGACTTATCATAAGTGGAAATATTTGCATTCTTCAAAGAAAAAGTTTCAAATAACCACCAAGAATAAGCTTTACCTTTAAGATTCAGCGTTGCTACCTTTAGGGCTTCTTTTTTTGAAACTTGATGTAGATCCAGATATGAGTCTAGCTGATCTATCCATTCTTTAGCTGTGCATGTGGAGGATCCATCAAAGTTAGGTAGAAAGAATCTACCTCTTATTCTTCTATTGCTGGCTCTTATCTCCTCCTTGAGCTGGCAGAACTCTTGGAAGCTCAAGTACTCCTTTATTTCCCAATATTTAGATTCATACTCCTGAAGATAATCACTCAAAGTCTCCTCCTTTGGTGCATCTTCCTCCTTCATCTTCCTTGCAGTAGATCTGGGCATAGAATAAATCTGTAGATCATGGTGTGTGGCTGCATGCTCACACTCCTCATATGAATATCTAGATTTTGATTTAGATTCAAACTCTTTTGGAGACTCTCCATATATCTCCCTTCTGATTTGCTTGAAATCTTCATGAATGCTCCACACAGATTTAGGAAGAAGACTTTTAAGCTTATACTTTTTTCTCCCTCCACTGAATGGATTATTCTTTCTACTCATATTTTCTTCTTGGGCTGAGACTCACAGGCTAAGACAAGAAAGGTGCTTTGATACCACTGCAGTATCTCAAAATAGGGATTTTCTACAACAATGAGAATACCATAAGGTATTATAGAGTTGTAGATGCAGCCCTATGACTGATCACAGATTTTATAGTGCATATCCTTTAATAATATGATCATAATTACCCTTTACTTCACTTTTGGACTCAAAAGGGTGGGGAAAAGAGGTGTTTTATGCCCTAAAATGAGTGTATTCAGAACTTCGCGTAAACATAAGGGGAATGGATGTAGGATATTTTAGATTAGACCGTGTGGGACTCCCATACCGAATTTTAGGTCAAAAAAATCATTCTAGCTAAGTTAAACAGTTCCTCCACTCCTGGAATGGCTTAAAAAGGCTGATTTCCCATGACCTAGAATATGCAGAACTTACTGAAGCTTGAGCAGCATGATTTTATGAAGCTATTAGATGAAAATAAGTATGAAAATTATTAAATCAGACTTATTATAGGATTTATGCAATACAATAGAGAAAGAGAGAATTTTTACATGGATTAAGGCTTCAAAATGAGATGCTACAGCATAAGAAAATGCAGAATGAGATAGACAATGTAATTTTCAGGAGGCTGAAGTAGTATTTAATTATAACTTATATCTAGGGCAGATAATTACATAAAAATATAGATCTATTACAGATATATATGCCAAAGAGGATTTTCTTTACACTCCCCTTGGGGATCTTAGCAAAAGATGGTTATCAATGAATAGATCTGAGATCTAAGCGACAGATCTGCAGTAATATTCCGAAATTTCTGAAGCATATGATACATAGTATATCAGATCTGAAATGAACATGGATTGGTTTGCCAATCCATGGATCACCATAGTGAAGGGAAGGGTCCCTTTCACCAGAGATCTTTCCTCCAAACTGATACACAAACCCCACTGCAACTCTGCCTGCAGAAAGGATGCAGTATCTTCAAGGAACTACACTGATGGTGATGCATAATACTTTGGCCTGATGCCAAGATAAAAAACTGAAGCTCCAACAATAGATGCACTCTTTAAGGAGGTTAAAAGACACACTCACTGAGAAGAGGCTCCAATACAAGCTAGATCTGAACAAATATAGTATTCCACTTGTTGTAGCTTACAAAAGCAAGCAAAACCTCACTGGATCTATGTTGCAGTTGGAAGTAGAAGCTTGGTCTCCAACCTGATAGTGGACAAGCAATACAAGCTCTCCTAAGAGCTCCTTAATGGGAAGAGATGGAACCCCTAAACATGAAATCCCAATGCAATCTAGGCTAAGCAGCCAAGAAAGATGTTTGTCTAAACAGACAAAAATTTAGAAACAATATCATGAGCAACCTCCATATGTTGCCCTCCTCTTCCTTTTATAAGATCAAGAGATTGTAAAACCCTAAACCACCTTCAATGATCTAGCCCCATTCACATGTGTAGCCTCCAACTTGACTGCGCTGTCCTTCTAGAAGATTCATTACATCTGGAAAACATGGTTGATTTGGTCCTGGTTGAATTGGTCAATAGATTCAGTCTCTTTCACACTCAAGTGTGTTTTTACAAGTGGCCCAGATTTAGCCTTGTTCACATTGGGCATTGATTTATTCTTTTATTAGGAGTTTTATGAACCTCCTTTACATATTTATTCTTTAAACAAAGAAAGAAAAACAAAATGAATATTCCTATTAGCTTAGGACTAATTAGGAATATTACAGTCGGGAAATGCATAAACTTATATATCTGAGTTTATGAGATTATCAGTTATGGTTCCTGATCTGTCTGCAGCAAGGAGGGTGTACATGTTCATCGATGGCTTGGATGAACCTTCGCATGGGTTGGTTAAATCTACCAAGCCCATCACTTTGCATGATGCCATTGAGAGGGATAGAGACCTCCAAGATGCCTTGCCAAAAGCAAAGGCAACTTTCTAGAGCAAGGCCTCTCACCTTTCTCAAGGGAAGGAATAGAAATCTGCTCCTTCCAAGGAGAGCTCATTGAAGAAGCCTCTTGATATTGAACTCACGAGGGAGCTAAGAAAAAAGAGACTATGTTTCACTCGCCAAGAGTCATGGGCACCTGGACATAGATGTGCTGCTGGGAAAGCACACTACATAGAGGTCTTCTAAGATTTTTAGGAGGAATATGAAGATGATGAACCAAGGAGGGGTCACAGCGCTGATAATGCTGAGGGATATCCAACACCATCTGGGGATGGGGATGGAGCCGTTGCTCCAATAGGTGGAACTCTTGCATCTTTGAGAGGAGTGCCTAAGTACTTGACCCTAAGAGTACAAGGTTCAATCATGAATCAGAGGGTATCTATGCTGATTGACAGTGGGGCAACCCACAACTTTATTTATGCTCATCTTATGCAGAGGTGAGAAATTCCCACTGATACTTTTGAGGGATTCTCTGTTTTGGTCCCAGGAGATAGGACAATGCAATGCATGCAATATGTCCCATCACTCTTAGTTACTATGGGGTCCTACACTTTGGTGAATCACTTTTTTGTAGTTGACATACCAGACACCAATATCATTTTGGGTGTCCAATGGTTGATTACATTGGGGAAGGTCACCATTGATTGGAAGGCTTTGCAGATGGAGTGGGTGGACATGAAGAGTGGTAAGCCCCAAATGATCCAAGGCATGCATACTTATCCTTCACCTAGCACTTCCACATAAACACCATAGATGGATTTGTGCAGTGGAAGCAAGAATCTCACAGTCCCTTCACTGATGTTCATGAGCTTTCTGCATGGGACATTCCTATCTAGTGGAAAATCACCTGGGAGGCCACCAGATTCAGATCATATGTGGTAAGTGCTGCTCCAAAGCTAGATCCGGGAGGGATTGGAGCAATGGGGGACCAAGATACAGTGCTAGGGGGCTTGGGACAGCTCAAGAGTGACGGGGATCCTCTCACTGTATCACTATCACCTTCTCCCTTTTCTAGATCTGCGCTGCGGGAGGAGGAGAATGGGAGGATCATCCTTCCAACACACATCTTTAGCATTGCAAATGTCAGAGAAGAGATCAGCATCATGACAGACACTTCCATGGAGGTATCATCAGCGCTGTCTTTGTTGGGTAGTGTGGATCTATACTGGAAATCTCAACTGCTTGTAGAGTATTCCAAAGATCTCCACACTAGTATGATACTAGATGGCCTGGATTCTTTCTCGTCTAGAGAGCTTCCGAGCCTGGCGTAAGATACTCCAAAGGGCACACAAAGAATTCCTTCTACCCATATGTACAATGAAGATATACACCCCGATCATGAGGAATGTGATAAATCAGAAAATAGATCTTTTAAAGCATGACCAGATCCTTTACCATCATATTCTTCATGTTGTGCATGCGCCTCCTCTCAGCAAGAAGAACTGCTGAAATGACTCTTGAAAAATATTCCATTGGCTGCCCCAATCCTCCATAGCTAATGCATTCTGAAAGTGTTGATGTAAGTCCTCTCATCCTCCCACCATGATCAGCACTCATGGACTGCATATGCTGAGAGAATTTTGTGTAAGTTTTGTAGGATCTTCCTGTCTAGAGCTTCTGAGCTCAAGTAGAAGATACTACAAAGGGCACATAAGGAATTCCTTCTCAGCCATATGCAGTCCATGAAGATCTACACCCTGATCATGAGGAGATTTTTTGGGAGGGAATGAGAGAGGACCTACATTAGCACTTTCAAGAGTGCATTAACTATGGAGGATTGGGGCAGCCAATGGAATCTTTGCAAGAGTCATCTCAGCTAGTTCTTCCTTTGCTTGAGAGGAGGGAAATGATCATGCACAACTCCTTGTGTATGAAGAAATATGATGGTAAAGGATCTGATCATGTTAAGCAAGATCTATTTTCTGATTTTTCACATTCTTTTACCATGTTTTTGCAGGCTATGACTCCTAAAGGGGGTGAGGGATCATGTGGATTTGATAGTTTTTTGAGGGCCAATAGAAATTCTGAACTTGGCCACTCCCTTGTTGTGCAAAGGGAGATTACCTTTCATGATGGGTGCTTCCCAAAGGCACCAAACATATCTAATATCTCTAGCTATTTTGAGATAACTTTTGCAACAAATGTGCGGGGGGAATGCCACTTGCCACACCTTGATCTAATGCAGGAAGGAGGTGCACTATGCTGGCACCACATGTGGGAATTTGACCCCCCTCTTCAAGGTCAAATTTCTGTTTGCATATATGTAGTCTTGCTTCCATACTTGGATGATATAGTTGTACTATTTTTGGGGTTGTATGGAAGAAGTAGGGACAGTTTGTATGTACCACATGGATTGGAACTTCTCTATGGGCCTCATGCTACATGTTTTAGAGGAAGCATTGCTCTAGCCATGTTTATTTTTGTTGAATTTTTCACTCCTAGTGGGATGGACTATGCACATCTTATGTTGACATTGGAGGAACAATACCTGATGTATTGGCTTGATGAGCACTTGGCTTATGATGAGGACTGGATCATTGATGATGCCATCAATGAAGGGGGGGAAGTACTACAACTCTCACCCTATCAGTTGCTTGAGGACAAGAAACATTTTGGAGGGGAGGACTATAATATTCCCACTTAGCCTAAGTTAAGAGGAATATACATTTTTGTTTTACTTTCTGTTGCATGAATAAATGAATAAAGGAGGACATGTAAAACTCCTGAAAAGACTGAATAAATCAATGCCCATGTGAACAAGGATAAATCAGGGCCATGTAAATAAATCACTTGCAGGTGTGAAAGGGGTTTGAGCTGTGAGACTGGGTCAACCTTGACCAAATCTACAACGCTGTCTAGATTCAATGTACCTCAGAAAGGGACAACATAGTTCTAGAAGGAGGCCCCTCATGTGAAATGAGCTAACTCATCAAGGTGGTTTAGGGTTTGTGAAGGCTCTCATCTTATAAAAGGAAGGGGAAGGCAACAAGAGGAGGTTGTTGATTGAATATATTTATAAGTATCTTGTATGTTTAGACAAATACTATTCTCTGTTGTTTAGTGGAGGATTTTGCTGCTTAGCACTTGGAGTTCCTATGCAGGGATTTCACCTCTTCCATTGAGGATTCTTGGAGGAGAATTTTATGATTTGATCCACTATCAAGCTTTGGGCCAAGCTCTACTTCCAACTGCAACGCAGATCCAGTGAGGGTTTGCTTGCTTTTTTAGGCTACAGCAAGTGGAACTCTAGATCTGTAGAGATCTAGCTTGTATGGGAGCCTCTTCTCATGGAGTGTGTCTTTTAACCTCTTGGAAGAGTGCATCCACTGTTTGAGCTTCAGATTTGTATCTTGGCATCAGGTCATCATTTTTATTCAAGCTACAACACAGTTTTCATTGAGGAACTGTGTTATTTTCATTAGAGGTTCTACAGGGTGTTTTGATCCCATTTTCGATGAGAGATCTCTGGTGCTGGGCTTTGCCTTTCACTTTGGTGATCCATGGATTAGCTTGATGATCCATGTTATGTTTAGATCTGATCTATTTTAATGTAAAGTCATATTTAGAAATTTCTGAAGCATTTTTCAGATCTGCAACTTAAAATTTGATCTACTCTTTGTTATGCATGATTTGGTCAAAAACCCTAAGGGGATCTTGTAAATAAGTCTTTTCTAGTTTCCGTATCCTAAATTCATCCTCGATGTTTTGTCCATTTTGTCCATAGATCTATCCCAGATCTTGAGATGTAATGTTCAGCTTCAACTCCTTAAAATAATGTCATGAGCCATTTTACAAACTTATGCATGTGTTGCACTCTCTTTTCTCAAGATTTCTTGCTCTCTTGTCTCCTCGTTTTCTACTCGTATATTGAAAGCATTTCATTATAATTATGATTTCGTAGCTGTATATTCATAAGTTGATCTAATTTTGATGGCCTCCTTCTCATGCTTTCTAAGACCGTTATTTCCGAATGTAATGTTCCAAATCAGGAAAATGCTACAACAATGAGAATATCTCAAGATATTCTAAAGTTGGAGACCCAACAATATGAAAACACAATAATGGAGTAGAAACAATACTCAACTCATAAAAATTTGAGAGAAATCCATAGCCATCTCATTAAATAATAGCAGCAACAATAGAATACAAGATCTTGAGGAGAAATGATACTCAAGATAAGCAATGCTCAACCTCAAGAGACTAGTACATGAATCAAGACAAAACCACTGCTACACATGTATGCCCAAGCTATGAAAATGTAGTTTTAAAGAGAAACTGCATGCTAAAATATGTAAAATACATGGATATATCAATATATGGCCCAATACAACATTGGGAGTGAAGATCTCAGCTCCCAAAGACTACCTCAAGTCAATCCAGGAAGGATTGGATATAATATACAAAATCTGCAAAATGTCGGAGTTGTTGGCTAGCATCAACAACTCAAGAACTGGAAATAAGTGGAGAAGGCTAAAGATGTTGCATCCGATGGAAAGACCTCCTCCAATGGATCTCTAGAATGAAAGGCTGATCCTCTCACTTAAGATCTCACCCTCCAAAGATATCTGCAAAGCCCCACTACAAATGATCCACTAAAATAACGCATTTACTAGATGAAATTGCGTTGCAGGGCTAGCGAATGAGTTGGCCTTGATGAAAAATTCTGCAATAAGCTCCGGAATGCCACAAAATAAGTCTCCCAAGGAAAATAGAGACTCTCCCTCTGGAAAGCAGCTGATGAAGTAGTGTTGTGAACCGCCACCGCAACACCCAACACAACATTACCTCGCCTAAATAACATCGCCTTTCATGGAGGATGCTTGGCCTCAAGCCTAGATGTGAGGAAAATGAAGAAAAATCCCTCAAGAGGCCTCTCAATAAGGAGAAGGAATCCTAAACAGAAATTTCCTCGGAAATTCTTGCTAAACAACAAAGAATGCACAATTGTCTGAATAGACAATGTGATGAATAATACAAGCATGAGAAACAATGGTTTCCTTGCCCTCCTTTTAAACTAGTGAAAGCTCTTTCTCCATGGGCCCCATCCATTAGGGTTTCCTCCACCAAATATCCCTTTCCTCATTCACACTGCGCTGTCTTCCAAAGTAAGCCACTCCTCCTATGGCAGCGTTGTTGACTTGGTCAAACCTGACCTTGTCTACTTGCAAATAACCCTGTTCACACATGAGGGTGTGCAAACCAGCTCCAAATATGATCCCCTTTCATACTATGAGGGATTTTATTGAGAATTTTAATATGCATGGGTCGCTTTACCCATTTATTCTGCTCCTAGGTGAAATTAGCAAAAATTAATGTTCCAATTATTTGCATGAAAATTTTGGAACATTACAGTCCTCCCCTCTCAAAGATTTCTTGTCCTCAAGCAAGTGCAAGGGTAGAATGGACAACCTCCTCTCAAGGCATGGAGTCTATGAAGTTTTGAGGAATATCTTCCTCATGTGGATCCTCCATCCCCCAAGCAATCAACCATGCAAAATGAATTACCTCACAACATGGTAACTTCTGAAAGTCTTCTTCCACCTCTGGCTCTGGCAATGTAGGTGGGCTGAAAATCTGATCATGGTAGACTAAGTAGCCTACCCCACGGTTTTCTCCTCTCCACTTAGGATAATTGTAGAGTGTATGTTGATCCTGGGCTACAATGAAATTGCCCTCAATTGGCAAGATGGAGATTAGATCTCTAAGGATATCTCCTCCAACGTTATGAAACATGTTGGCCCAAATCATCTCATATGTGATGAGTTGGAAGTAATCATCATATGGAATTACATCCATCATATGGACCACCTCATAAGGAAACAAATGAGCTGTTGTAGTGGCCATACCATCTCCCATGCTCCCTCTAGAACATGTAATGCAAAGTGTGTGGGAGTTTTCTCCCTCCAAGGACACATTCACCCAATGTGTCTCTCCTCCAATCATGCTCCCAAGAAGAGCTCTAGCAATATCAATTAATGGAACCATAAGGAGAATCATGATGGCTGCCATGTGAAGTAAAGGAGAATGACAATGGTCCCTCAAGTGTAGCTAGCGCAGTTTGACTCTCCACTACCATATAAAATAAAATGATGGGTGGCCTCCCCACCATTTGATTGCTGCCCCAATATCTTCACAAATTTGGAGAAAGTGAATGATGTCATGTGCAATGTGAGTATGTTATCCACAAGAAATATCCTCCCCATATTCACTTAGGGAGTGATCGTCCATAATGGCCTTATGTAGACCATCAAATCTAGAAGGAAGAATAATCCTCCTTTGAGCAAATCCCCGCACATATATGGTTAAGAAATGCATATATATAGAAAAATCATCATGCAAATCAATAATACTCTCACCATATGTTTTGCTCATATAAATGGAGTGGCTCATAGATGAGTCTCCCCTCATCCTCCAAGGGAAAAGAGTTGACTGTGCTAACTCCTCCATCTCCTCATGATCCATGGAGTGCCTCCTCAAGTTCTTCAAGTGGTTCCTCCCACAAGAAGGAAAGAAATGTAATGTGGCCTTAATGGTTGGCCCATGGTTCCTCCTGAAATGTACAACATGTATAGTAGGGAGGATCATGCTCCCAATGGGCATCCTCAATCTCAAGCCCACTCTCCAATAAAATCTACCCATGAAAATAAATATAGCAGCAATACATGGAAGCATAGTACAATAAGAACAAGTTTCCAAATGACAACCAGAGAGTGAATCATAGTTCCACCCATGGAACTAATGCAGTGCATCCCTTGCCTGCATAAAATCAAATAAAAACAAGTGCCCTTCTAGCCACTTGTATTCTGCCACAATCATTTTAAAAAATATAAACATGAAGGTACAAAAAGGTGTCAATGGTGCACACCAAAAGTCATGTGGCTTTCCCCACAATCCACCAATGAGATAGCCAATATCAATGCTACAAATGGCTTCAGGTACATCAATATACAATATGAAAGAAGGAATAATCCTCCTTGGTACATTATGCTGCTCATAAAAAGACAAGAAGTTCAAAACATAAGGTGAAATTATACATTCTCCATCATGCACTAGAAGACTTGAGCTGAAATGGCTCAACTGAAAATGCTCCCTTACTCCCAATGAGTAGGAATGTGGTTGTGACATCCTCTCCATCATCATTTGGGATTTTCATCTCTCCATATGCTGAAATATGTCTTGTTGAATGCCCTCCCAAATGAACTCCTCTGCCAAGGCAAGATATGCATCACAATGCATGGAAAAGAAGTCCTCATATGCTGCATGCAGCAACTTCTCCTTGAGACTAGAATATCTAGTCAAGAAGACTCTACCATGTGAATAGATGACCATATCATCTACCATGTATCTGTCATCTCCATCAGGATCATCCAGAATCATGCATGCACCAAGATCCTTGGAGTACTCTACCAAGAGCTGAGATCTTCAGTAAGGATCAATCCTCCTAAGAGACAACGCTGGTGATCTAGCATGTGTAGCTCTCCTCATTCTGTTGTCTGCACTTTGACATCCCCCATGCAAAATTTATTCTCCAAACTCCTCACCTCTCCAAAATCCAAGAGTGGTGAATCCAAAGACAAAATGTCTCTCATTGATGATAGATATGGTGGCCTCCCTGGTGGAATGCCTCTATGTAGTGAGACATCAATGTCAAGAGAGGACTACATATATGGTTGGGAAATCTTGCCCTTGCTCTCACAATGCAATACAGTCTACTTCCCCTTTGCACTAGCTATCTGAAATAGATAAGGGTGTGTGCTTCTCATCACATGATGCTGCTCTTCCTCTCTTCCTCCTCCTTTCAGCTGCAATGCTGCACAATCATGCTGCTCATTGGTTGTGCTTGGACCTCCATGCATGAGATCTGAGGGACTTCCTCAAAAAGATGCCAGAGCCCTAGTTGGAGCAGCTCCTCCCTCCCTCTCTACATGAGGGTGCTAGATACACTCTGTAAATGAAAAAATTGTTTCCTCAGCCTCCTCAACATGAGCACGAGCAACCCTCCAGTGATTGGATCCTCTTTTGGAAAATGGATCTCTTTGCCTCCTATGTGCCAAAAATATAAGATGAAGGTCTTGCCTCTGATAAAGAAACATGCAAGATATCGGCCTCCTTCATGGTTCTTTGGAATGATTACGAGTCTATGGTTTTCTGTCACATGCGAGGGTTTTGTTTGTTTAGATGTGTTTGTTTCCTCCACATGTGTTTCGAGAATTCTTCCCTACCAAATATTTCCATCAAAGGTTCTAATGAACATTGCATAGAAGAGAATATTTTCATTTCTCAAACTAAATGACTCCAAAAAACCACCATGCCTAGACCTGACCTACCCAGAGTGCGGCTATGTTGTGTCCCGATGGTTGCATCTTTTGGAAATGCGATCTTTAACTTTGAAAGGTGTCTAGCTCTTCCTGCCCAAGCCCTAGGCTGAACATGTGAGGGAACCATAAAAGATAGATAGAAGAAATCTATCCATATCCTTGCTTTTCTTGCTCCTCCTCGAAATGATCTTGCAAAACTGCGGAAAGGTAATATGATCTCACAAACTTCTAAGTTTGAGATTCATACTCATGCAAAGAAACCACTAAGAGTTCCTCTCTTCGGCATTCCTCCTTCTTCTCTTCCTTTTATGGAAAATTTGGCCATGTGTGAAGCTGCGTTGTGCCTCATAGGGTGTGGGCGCATGCTCACACTCCCTATAAGAAAAACCTATGGTTTGGCTCGGGTTCAAACCCTCCACGGATGTCCTGTGCCATATTTCCTTCACCCATCTTCTCAAATTCTTTCGCTGAATGTCACACGTCTCAGATCTTGCAAAGCTTCGCGGCAGATTATCTTCACTTTTCTCCACCTCAGTGGAGTCTTTCATCTTCTCTGCCCTTGCTAGCATGCATGTTGAGATCCTTTAGGTGAGGCCAAAGATCATGCTATCGATGCAAACTATAATGTTGCATATCGGAAAAAATTCTGCGACAGATGAGAATACTCTCAAAGATATTCACAAAGACATGGAGCTACAACAATATATGAAAACTCAACAATGGAGCAACGTATATGTACTCAACTTAGAGAAATGTAGAGAAAGTCCATAGCCATCTCATTAAATAATAAAGCGGCAACAAATGAATGCAAGATCTTGAGGAGGTTACTCCAAAGATCGCAATCCTCGGCCTCAAGAAAGAAGTGCAAGAAACATGGATACAAACCTGTGCACACATACACACATGTATGCTAAACAAAAGCGTACGGCAATGGCATGCTTTATGGAGAAAAATACATTATTACATATGTCAGATACATGGAGTGTACGATTATGTGGCCCAATACAACAACGGGAGTGAAGATCTCGATATTTAAAAGATTACCTGGAAGTCAATGCAAGGAAGGATTGGCTATAATATACAGAAAATATGCGAAATGTCGGAGTTGCGTAGTAGCAAATGCCTTCTTTCGAAGCTGAAATAAGTGGGAGAAGGTTTGAATATCCTGCTGTCAGGTAGACAAATGCCTCCTCCGACGGTCTCTCTAGAGTGAAAGGATTGATCCATCTCACCTAAGGTCTCACCCACTCTGCAGATATCTGCCATTGCACTGCATTCTTCACTTAAAATAACATAGTCTACCGGATGAAACTATGTTGTAGGGCCTAGAATGAGGTTGGCCTTGAGTGCCAAACTACCTATGACAGCTCCATAATTTCCTCCAAACTGATCTCCCAGATGGAAAGAGAGAATCTCACCTGCTTGAAAAATAGGCACGGTCAGAGGTGAGTGTACGTCGAAATTCCCTCACGCATACACCCGGCTACGCAACGTGTGATCACGCTACGAGAAATAACGTTGTCTTGATGGAGGATCGCGGCCTCAAAGCCTCAGATGTGAGGAGGCTCGGTGTAATCCCTCGAGAGGCATCTCCAGGAAGGAGAAGGAATCCTCAGCTTGTGAATTCAGAGGCAACTCTTGCTAAACAGCAAAGGATGCGCAATGTACGAGATAGACGATGAGATGAATAATGGCCAGCATGAGAAAAAATGGTTGCCTTGCCCTTCTGCTAAACTCATTGAAATCTCACTATCCATGGGATTCCCACTCCTCCTAGGGTTTCCTCCACCAAAATAACCACTCTTCCCATTCACTCTTGCATTGTCTCTCTAAGTGTTCTTCACCTCTTATCCCGGCAGTTGTGTGACTTGGTCAAACTTGACCTTGTCCACTTCGCAAAGTAACAGCTTTTCCACATGAGGGTGTGAGACCGGCTCCAATGGTGAGTCCTTTCCTACTATGAGATTTTCATTGAGATTTTCCATGATGCATGGGTCTCATACGTTCATTCTCCTCCTCAGGTGAAATTAGCAAACAAGTAATATTCCAAAGTTATTGTAGGAAAATTTGTGGGAATATTATGAACAACAGACTCAAATGAAACAAATATTTTACCACTTATACCACAATGCCAATTGGTGCTTCTATAAAGAGACTACAAACCTCAAAGCCAAAAAATGGTGTAATCGAGGCAAAAGAAAACATTCCAAAGATCAGTACACACTAATGGTTTTCCAAAGAGACCCGAGAAATCTCTATTATCTGAATTCCAACGCGGTCCACGATTAACACCGAGTGAGTCTATAGTGTAAGCTTGTTCCGGTGCATCGGCATTGGCAACGCGGCGGCTTGTACTGTAAAAGACATGCTATGAAAGGAAAAATGGGACTGAGAAATCTACTGAAGTAAAACACTCATGATTGATACTTTTAAACATGCAGCTAGGCTACAAGCTACAAACGAAACGAAGCAATCGGTCGACGGTTGATCAAACTAAGAATGAAGACAAAAGCGAGAAGGGTGGATAGACACTGGTGTAGGCTCGAGTGGAGTTGAAAAATTTGTTGTGTAGGAAAATCCCTATCTTCGGAAAGGAAGAGATCTCACACTCCTAGCCCAATGAGTGTCTGATCCCTGGCTAGTAAAATGGATTACAAGCACTTCCTGAGTTTAACATGCAGAAAAAAGTAAAGTGAGAGAGGCTTGATGGCCTACCTAGCTCCTTATGTAGTCATTTCCTTCAGTGCTGCGATCATTTTCGCTTTCCGGACGCATGTACTTTGCTATGTTTTCTATGTCGAGATACCTTAAAGAATATTACATGACATAAGATGAAAGATACATAGTATAGGTAGCTTTGCAAATCAAACTGGCATGACAGGATCAAAAGGAAAGTATCATGCTCAAACTTCGTTATTATCAACATACTTTATGGGGAAGGAAAGTGTACTTTGCATTATAAAATGATCGAAAGGAAATATTGCAAATTGATGCCTTGGCGTTGAAAGTGCCGTCCTGGATTGTCGTCAGAAATCCAAGCCACGCTCGTCAATCTCTTCATCCTTCCTCATGCAAATCGAAACATATAGGGCGGAATCGAGCGAAGTAAGACAACCAACAATGATAGAGCCGAGACTCACTAGCATGGCACTCATTTATAAGCGAGAGATAGAGAAGTAATGGATCAAAGGCGATGAGGAAACGTCTATCTCAAGGTGGCAAAATATTTGGAGATAAGATCAAGGGGTCACTAAATGGGAGTGTCGACCATATCCTACACCAAACAAAGTACTAGAACTCCATTCTCGAGAAATTCTACGGGTCGCAGAAGCTTCTGCTCCATTTTTCAAGAACTTGCTTGAAGGGGACGCAGTGAGCTTTATGTGCCGAAACTCAGCAGCTGGAAAGCCTGCTGCTCTTATAGGTCATGACATGGTGGCGGTGTAGATGCTACTCAAGAAGGAAAGAAACCGCGTCTGAAAGCTTGCTAAAAATAGGTTTTTTACAAACTTTTAAAGAAAATCTTCAAGGCATTGTTGATCCACTGAGGTCTTTTGGGATTTAATCTCAAGCCTGCCATCCAAGATGAGTACTTTTTAACGTCGTTTGTCACTTTGCGATGTTTGTGATCATGATCAGTCACTTCATACTGACACTTTGGGATAAGGGCGGGAATACTGACAAAATATTGTGTAACAAATTCTTGAAATCCATTAAAGGTAGAAACCTTAAATATGAGCCTCCAAAGCATCCAAAACTTGCATGGTGGGCAAATTGTAGCCGCAACTGCCTCTAGTAGTGGACACGTGTATTGATAACTATAAAGTTAAAGGGACCAATATTGACATAGTTATTTAATGCAAGAATATGAGATTCAACACTAGAAAATATGTTCGGAGTTTGGCTTGTGTGGGTCTATACCTTTTCCAACTTTTGTATCAATGCCTTTTTATCTAAATTAGAAAGGTATCCCTAAGAGATATCCAAATGATAAATTTGGATAAATACAATGTTTCACGACTTGACCATGGATTTCAACTTCTCTTGATGGTCAAATTATTAGCGAGATACTTCTAAGGACTAATCAATCTAAAATTCCCTTCCATAAATCAATAGGAATTTTTCAAACAAGAATAGAAAGAGATTAGCTACTTTGGAGCATATAATATCAACAAAGCAAAAGTTTCGATGTTAGAACACTCTTGACTGACACCAACACAGATGGCGAGTACAAAAGAAAATTTCTCAACTCTGGATAAATTTCTTATAAACCTTAAGCATGAAATAAGGGAAACTTCCATGCCTATTTCATATGCATCCTATAAACTACTAAAATAAACATGTATAAATCCGGTGTGGCAGAGTCATGAAAAGGGAAATCCAAGGACACGATTTACTATGCCCATGTGACCAAAGATCACTCTACATAAACACATATGAGACACCATCAATATGGATGGAAAACCACACAAGTCCTATAAAAAACCACAAGAAACCTGACATGTATCAAAACTCCATTGTACACAACAGACGTATAAAGAAAATAGCTACATCATAATGGATTTCTAGAGTAGTTGATAGAAGAACTCATGATGTGGATTCATGTGTCAACATTACAAAAATACTTAGAACCTCAAAAATCACTCATTCATTTAACCACAAACTATATAAATTTTGTAAACACAATATATGAGTGGTAATTATCGGAAGCATAAGCATGAATGAAAATTTATCTATTTAAATATTTCATACTAATCACCCAGTGATGTAACACTCCCTCCCACCCCCTTCGGGCGAGTCTGGGTTGTGGGAGGTGTTACCCCAGCTCGATTAACCTCCAAGGTTTATTATGAAGATGGGGTTACAAAAAATTCTTTCCTACACCTTTCAGTAGAAAACTAAAAAATAATACTACCATCATGTTCAACTTATCGAGGGCTTTCCATAGATGCAAATTTTGTCTCAATTTGACTCCTCAGATTGAATGTTATGCTGCCCATTTTGAAGTTTGACCAATTATATTGTGCCATGTCGGCAAAGGGACTTCCATATGGAATCCACATGAAGCTATACCATGTCAAATTGAGTAGGTCCACTTATCACTCATGGACCCTACACGCAATGATATCCACATGGCCATTACCTAGTATCCCTAACACTTTCCACATGCAACCCAAACTCACGAGTCCCACCACAGACGAACCTCTTCATGTTATGCAACAATTTCCCGTTATATCTAGTTGTAGTGGAATGCGGGGTGTCACACGGGTTCTCCATTATTGACACACCCTTAAAATCCCAAAGCTCATGATTACTTATATTAGCCTCGAGTGAGAAATGACTTTCAAACATATGGGATCCAAGATGGTGTGCACCACTTTCCATCACTGGATCCTCAATTCCATAGATATAATATGCATTCAATGTCGATATTTGGTCCCATGTTTTATGCACAAACTCATCCAAATATGGATTACAGAAATTCCAAATGCAACGTCAACTTTGAGAAAAATTTGGATTATGGGTAATTTTAATTTCTATGGATTGGAACTGCGTCACATAGAAATGATGATCTAAATTCTCCACAATTTTAATCCTCAAACATGCACGAGGGTTTCCCAAGAAACAAATATCCAATGAAAAATTTGCATGATCCAATCCGGAGAGCACTAACTAAACTTTGTGTTGAAATTCTAGGCTCTCTAAAATTTACCACTGAACAAATGATCGAAAGTTTCGAGAAAAGATTCGGTGTGGAAGAAATAAGCTAAAAGAGCGGTTAAGATGTATTTTGAAAAGTGGGTTGCCCTTTAATGTTGTTTGTTAGATGGTTAAGTCACAACCAGCAATCTTTTGAATCAAAGTGCATATTTTATACAAAAAGAAGTTTTATTTTATTTGCGTGCACTACATTTATCTAACTCTGGTTCTTGCATCATTTCCCCACTAATTTCTCATGTCATCTTGAAAGAAAAGATAAAACAAATATACAAAATGTATGTATGGATTAAAATATTTACTTAAGAAAGAGTGTACTTTAGGAGCATATTTGAATTACCGGAGATATGTTACACAAAAATATTGCCACCTGACTAATACTGTAAATGTTCGAGTCTTTGCGAGATTGGACAAAGTGTATGTTATCATTTTCTTTTTGAGAATTGTACATGCACTGGCTCTTTATGTGGTGAGTGTTTTCAAATACATGCATTAATATGTGAAATTTAAAGTTTGTGGTAACATGTTATTTGATGTAATTTGTTGTAGAATGCACAGGGACTCCATTGCTCAAAATTTTCTTTAGAAAAAATTTCAAACTATCCTTTTTGGAGCTTCAAAACTTGTCCATTGAAGAGATGATATAATTGATCATGGCACTAAGCTCGAAGCATGCACCTCCGCATCTTGAAGAAAAATTAGTGAAAATTTTGGAGAGTCAATTGAAATGCACAAATAATGTTGAAATGAGGCTTCTCTTCGAGCATAGCTTAAGAAGAATCTACTGAGGTAAATTAATGTTGATATCAAAATCCAACGAGGACTACTTTGAGTCCTTTTCCATGTATTTTTGGAATATATCTCATAGCTTTCTTGGAGACAGAGGGAGGGAAGAAATATCGAGTTCATGAAGAGAGGCATATTGGAGTATTCAAAATGCCAAAATGCCCCTATTGGAACCTTTTGTGAAAAGGGATTTGTAAGCTCAAACCTTCCCTCTAAATTATTTCTTTAAGCCATGGAGGCTTGGGCCCGGTGATTCTTCAGGATTGTTAAATTTGTAATTGTTCAATACATGATGATAAATCATCTTTGCACGAGATTATAGTAGTGAGGATTGAATCATTTGTTTGTCTAACTGAAGGAGATTTCATTGTGGTATGTGCGGGTATCTGAGTATGGCATGAAGGTGGCACTAGGGACTTTTGGCGGATACTTCACAAATTTAAGGCTAATAAAACATATCAGTACATTTCAGTGTCTAATGCTTTTCATACCAACAATTTTCCTTATTTTACATTAAAGCGCGACTTTGTATAGTTGGTACATTGATAACAAGTTGGTATCCTAATAAAACATATTAGAAATCCGTATCTTTCATGGAACAAAAGACAATCGAGGCCATATTCATTATGGTAAAAACCATTCGTATAAATAAGATTAACCAATTATGTCATCCGAAAATGAAGTATAAGGCCATTTCCTTAGTGTTCAAAGAGTAATACTACATCGCACCATTACGACACATGAGAGAGACTGAAGATCCTCTCCCAAAATATGGTGAGTATAAACGAGAATGTCAATTTGTAAAAATATTAAAATAATAGAAACATAATTTGAAACTCTTGTATTTCATTTCATAAACGTCTTCTGCGCAGTCTATATGGATATTTGTCTCTTTACTTTTGTATAGAGAGTACAACACGCAATATATATAGAGAAAATAAATCAAGGAATGCACACCGACTACTGCTTCTATCATTGGAGTTTCCACTCACGTTTGTCCAAATATGGAGATCGATCTTCACTAAGATAAACCTTTGTCATAAGCATCACTGGCCTCCTAGTTAAAAACATTCACTGATTCGATCTGAATTTGTAACATTATTCTACGCATTCACTCTGCATTGCGACTCCCTTGGTGGGATGATTCTAGCATTCTTCATGTACTGAAGAAATTTACAAGATGATAATTGAGATAGAGCATGGTCTGGCTTGTATGAAGGAGTACATGATTGTCGAGCCAATAAATCAGAAATTTCGCTTCACGAAACCCTCTGTAGTTTGTTTACTGCTTTAGATCACTTCATAGGAATGTCCCTTGCATACTCACAATGGGCTTGAAATTCATGAATTCCTTGAGAAATTCACAAACTTCGCGCATGTATCTATCAAATGAGCTAGTCTATGTTCAATGATGAACGGTAGGCAGAAAACATGTCGAAACTTTCCTAAGCTTGAGAGAAATGTGAGACCTTAGGAGAACATTCCTTTAGAGAAATAAAATAAAATCGATAATAATAAGAAAATATATTTTTGAATGCAAACATACTTTGAGGAGGGAGAGAAAAATTAATTTTGATATGGAAAAAACAGGACAAAAAATATAAAGAGGATATCTAAATGCCGAGTTTTGAAAAGATATAAAAAACCATGGAAGGATAAAATGTCTGGATGGAAGTTTATAGGAAAATAAGTCACTTTCAATGCAAAGAGGATGTATAATGATAGTCCCAAAAATATGTAAAAACCATCGGAGCTTTGTGAGGAGCTTTATAATATGGTCGTACACTGCTAAATTGAAATACCTTAATATCCCTACATTGACAAAGTAGGAAACAATCTTGAGCTAGAGGAAAGTGTTACCTAAAGAATGTGTTTGGAATTATCAATTATCCCTCTTATTTTAGTTACATCCATGATATCATGTTGTGCATTTATTGACACGATTTTCCTCTCATTGAAGGTTGCCACAATGGCGGGATTAAAACCCAACAAATGCATCTCTAAAAAAATTGTTAGATGTGAGATTAACAAGAAAAACAAAAATAAGTTAATTGACATCAGTAAACGCGGCCATGCATCGCTAAAAAAATTGTTAGAAATTTGAGATTAACAAGAAAAACAAAAAGAAGTTAATTGACATCAATACAGCTGACACAGTGATTGTGATAAAGCATTATAATTAAGCAATGCATAAAGATCTCTATCGGTTAAGAATAAACATCGGTGTAATAAGCTTGTGATGTAGTGAAAGAGAAATCGTTCTATGAGAGAGAGGATTCTATCGACGTTGTAGGAAACCCAACACGCACTCAAGGAGAACCATCCGGTGAATCCAAAAAGTCGAAGAAATTGGTAACGAGCCATGGGTGAATTGAATTATGAAACCTCTCACAATGCACACGGTTTTTTATGAGACCCTTCTAAAAACGTTGTTTCGCACTTAAACCTTTTTCTTTGCTCTATTTATTTTCCAAAACAGAGGCTCTCACAAATTTGATCTCGTTGGTTGATAGGAACACCATGTATTGATAATATTTTACAATGACAAACAATAATCCGGTCTATCTCTCATATCACCTACCTTCCTATGCAAGAGGATCTCTTAGATTTTCTTGTGAATACCCTATTCATTATCTCCATTACAATATGCTTCCAATAGAATCCAAATGTTGTAATCCTACGGGGCTTCTCCTACGGGATTACTGAGTTAGGAATGTAGTTTTTTGAGTTGTAACCAATTCACGGTGTCGGTTAGGCCACCCAATTTTCTGATGTATAAATATAGTTCTCATTTGAATGAATAAATCAATGGTGATCACTACTATTCAATGTAGCGGTGGTATTAGAAAGCGATTAATTCAAAATTTGGATTCTCCATTGTTGAAGGATGTGTCCTCTGCGAGCACGAGAAGCTCGGTTGAATGCCTTTTGTGTGAGAGCGGTGTTGAGAGCGGTAATGGAACGAATGGTTTAAAATACTAGAATTTGGATTTGGTGCAAACCCCCAACTTTCTTATGGTTGTCTTTGCGTTCAATGCTCGTGGAGGAAAGTGCGTTTCGAGAAATGTTTTGTATGTTCTAGTGTGTGGAAGTGAGCGCCAACGTGAACCTTGGGGAGAGGATTCGCTCCAACGATGCCCAGACGCAACCTCGGCCTTTGTGGAGGAACAAGATTTTGAGCGAAAACGTTTGTGTGTTGGCTGTGCAGAGTGGCGTACCGGCGCTGACCCGGGAGTGAAATTTTTTTGTTGGGAGAACTATGCGGAGAGACTACCGAGCATTTGCAGGCATTTGATCGGGAGAAAAAATTTGAGCGTGCTGAGAGGGCTGCCGGTGCTTGCAGCCGTTTGATCGCGAGGCACAGGGCATCAGCTTGTTGTGGGTATTGTCTCAATTGGAGTATCTGCCATTGTCGTGTGGGAGGGCGAGACCACAACCATGCTAGTGTGCTTCTTGTGTGTGAAGTCCGACTACGATTTCGGCCATTGAATCTGCATTTTCTTGGTGAGAGTCAAGTATGCAGTTCTTGGTGAAGTCCAAGCTGCTGGTAGCAGTGAGTTGTAGTGAGAAGGCTGATGTTGTGGCATAGCATCAAACCCAATGCGGTGATGCGGTCGGTATGGACCCGATTAAGTCAATAAAAATCTACTAAAGAAAGCTCTGTTGAGATTCAACAAGATGGCCGAGCTTAGTGAAAAGAGTCACCTTCACTAAGTGGGCCCTTGTGAGGTTATTTTTAGGCACAGTCTATTTTTAGACTATGTCTATTTCTAGACATGATGATCATCTTTCGAAGTTGTACTGATGCTATTTGTGGATGGTTGATCAAGTTGGAAAAATAGACAAAATTCTATTTTTGAAGATATTGGCAGAAGTCTATTTATAGATCGATTGATCTAGAAATAGATGCATGTCGATTTTGTGACTCTTAATAATAATCAAACTCTAAATAGCAACTTATTCTCTTCGAGCACTTTGTTTCGGTGCACGAGATGTGGCACATAAGTGAGGTGATGAAATTCACCGCAATTCCCAAGGGTTTACTAGAGCTAATGCATGGAGGACTTAGTTAAGAACTCAAGTGGCGGGGTTATGACTATATACGAGTTGGAAGAAGTAGTTATTTTGGGAGTTGTGTCAGTTTTAACTCGGTTAGACTCGGTTAGAGCTAGTTGTATCTAGTCTAGCTGCAGTTGATACAATAGTGAGAGTGGAGTGAGATTAATTAGTTAGTGACTCACAAATATTAACTCATTAATCCATCTGAATAATACAACGAGTTAACTACGATTGCATGGCGATTTCGGTGGAGACCAGAGTGGAGAGATAGGTGAAAGGGCCAAGATAGACTATACCGTTAGCGACTACTAGTGATACATCGATTGCATACACACACACACATTGGAGTTTCCAATGAGGATTGCGTAGTCAAGGCAGGGTAGTTCAAATTCATTCGAGCTATTCTTCGGCTTAGGATTGTGCGGTGGAGCGGGCTGTAAGAGGAAAAAGATGGGATTGCATGGATTTGCAAAGATTGTTCGAGTTAGTAGTATGTCGATTGTGCTTTGTACTAAGGAAAGCTTGATAATCTTCGTGCGAGGATAGTCACACGATTCCATGATACATAATACATATTTTGGTAGCTTCGTTTCCGGTTAAATACAAGCTATTGCTATGTGTGATTATTTTTATTTATGCATTTACGTAGTGTGTGCAATTAATTTTCTGCAGAAAGTCTACAAGTGAGAATGAGTCGGTATCTTGCATAAAGTTAGAAAATAGTGTGAGATCAAGTGTATGTATCTATGACATATGCATGCTTAGTGCACCTAATTTCTACATGAGTATCGAGGCTTTTTGATTGAATATTGCAATTGTAAAGTGATTTTGTCTTCAGTGGACAATTGGATATTTCGCTACTCAGAATATTCCTGGTCGCGGAAAATGCGAGTCCTGCGTGAAATGTCTTTCTGTGATTGAGATTGGAGTATGCCCTTGATGGGATCTCAAATTACATAACTGCTGGAAAGGACAATATGGAGGCGATGATGGGGGATAATGTGAAGGAGTTCATCGATAGCAATGTTCATAAGTTGGGATCTAGCGATCTTTGCGTTACTTGGCGCTTGGCAAAGAGAAATGGCGGAAAAAGGCGAGAGAAATTATGTTGGAAAGGTGCGAAGGACCATATGTGTGTCCAAACTTCGCAGAAATCCACTCCATTATTAATGCCTGGAAGGCGTCGACAATTTTTCCAAACGCACAAAGTGACCGAGAGGGAGTTGGCGCAGGGTAAGCTGCGAGAAAAATAAAAATGGAGAAGGGCTGACGAGTATTCCAAAATGCCTCACAAGGATTTTTCCTTTGTAAGGACAGAAAAAGTGCGTTCTTGTTTCATGAAGAAGAATTGGTGAGCTTGGCTCTCCTTGGGCTTCCGAAGAGTTGGCATAGCTACTGAAAGACTTTGTCGGTGGACGAGAAGCTGCCCGAGGATGGGAGCGACCTTTCGGTGGCGGATCTTGTGCAGGGAGGAGATAAGGTGGTGGTACCAAGGATGGATCTTCATCAGTGCAATGAAGATGAAGATAATTGTGCTTTGGGCGCTAGTCAAGGAAATGGAGAGGAGGAAACGTCCTTCAAAATGCTGATGCTAAATGCTAGAGGCAGGATTTGTCCCAAAGTGAAGTGTTTTCCACTTTGTCACAAAGCATGGACATTTGCGCCACTATGCGTCACAGGAAGAAGAAGAACAAGAAAGGGTTGTTGGATGCTGCGGTAATTTCGGAGAGGCCCTTAGCACGATGAAATTTCGAGCTTGTTCTCATGTCGCATGCTTGGTTCCAAAGCTATATGGGATTGGTGTGGTATCTTGATGAGTGGTGCGTCTTTCCATATGACGGAGACAAAGAGTTGTTTAGTGACTTGGAGGAGAGGACCTCCATGTGCATATAGAGAAGGTGACGATGGTTAGTACAATCACGTGGAATTGGTACCATTTCCATTGAGAGGGAATCACGGTAAATCCATTCTTGTTGAAGAACGTTATGCATGTTCCGGAGTACGAAGAAAGAACTTGGTCTCGGTCGCAATGTTTGGAAGACCAAAGGTTATGATGTTGTTTTCGGTGAGGGAAAATCCTTCCTTCGACGCACAAAAAAAATGGGTCCGACCAAGAGATAGCGTTTGAATTAAGAATCTCTACAAAACTGTAAGGTGGACGGAAGCTTTGTGTTGCGGTGGTGGGCAAATCGGAAGAAGTGGTGAGCCGGGGATGAGGCGCGAATTATGGCACGAGAGGTGGAGCCATCTTCACCATGGCACTTTGAAGATTTTGTAGCAAATTTCTGCTAGAATTCCAAGGGTACTCTTGCGCGGTCGAGATTAGTGCAAAGGGATGTACTATGGGCAGTTTTGCGAAGACCACCTTTCATGACAAGGAGAACCACCGCCGGTGATCCGGAGAGAAATTCCTGCAGAGATGTGTGTGGACCTTTCTGGAAAATGCTTCAACAACAAAACATAGGTATTACTGTTATATTTGTTGATGACTATTCTCATAGATGTTGGATCTTCTTCATGCGGAGAAGAATAGTAGGAAACATTCTCAAAGTGCTGTGAGTTTCAAGGCATTGGTGGAGAAGGAGTCGGAAACTGAGTAAAGCTCTACGGAGCGATAATGGTGGAGCCTACATCTCGGGTGAATTCAAAGACTTTTGTAGCAAAAGAAGGAATTCTAAGATAAATCATAGCGCCTCATATCCCACGGCGAGAATAGGGTCACGGAAAGGAAGAGGAGACAAAAGCGATCATGGAGTGCTGCACAAGCTATGCTTGCGAGGAGAGCAAGACTTGCATGCAGTGAGGCGCAGCGTCTGAAAGATGAGCCTACTGGATGTGGGTCATCCATAGGAGGAGATTCATGGAGTGGAGGAGTCCACTCATGCGAGAACCAAACATCGAGAAAAGGTAGAAAGCATACCACGAAGGCAGAAGGCGAGATCTTGATGCGGCTCGAGAATTTAGGGAGTCCTACATCACGAGCGCGGACAGAGAGCGAGTCCCTCACGACCAGATTTGCTGGATGCATGGCTCTTCTCAGGAGCAAGTGTATCATGACGAGCCATAACTACTTTCAAAAGAAGGTGATCTGGGAGCCCACATGGGTAGATGCCATGGTGGAAGGAGTAGTGACTCCATCGTCGAGAAATAGTGCTTGGGAGATTGTTCCAAAGGCGGGAGTGGGAAAATCATTTGTAGGATCGAGATGGATCTGTCAAGGTAGTGAAAGCTGCTGGTGGGAGTGTCCAAGAGGCAGGCAAGATTTGTTTCTCACGTGCTACCACGGATTGAGTGACTATGAAGAAACCTCTCTCTGCTGTCGCTTTCGGTCATTGCTTTCATGCGGACCATCCTTGCTCTCCTCGGCGTAGATGGGTTGGCACATTCATGTCATGGAGGTGAATGCTGCGTTCCTTAATGGGATCATTGAGGAAGAGGTGTACATAGAGCAGCACTAAAGGATTTCGAATCTTCGGCGGTGAGTCGCATGTGTGCGAGGGCTCGAGCGTGTATGGGCTGAAACAAGCACCTCGTGCTTGGTACACTCGGATGACGCGACTATTTCACGGACTTGGCTTCACGAAAGTGGGCGGATCTACACTGCACCGGATTATGGTGGAGGGAGTAAGCTTTTAATCATTTTACTTTATGTCGATGATTTAATACTTTGCTGGTGATGAGCGGTTGATACACTCATGCGAGGCGGGATCTTGCAGGAGTTTGAGATGAAGGATTCGGGCCTCCTTCATTATTTCCTTGGATTGGAAATATGGCGGTGGGAAGGTGAATTGTTTGTGTCTCGGGGGCAAGTATGCCCGGGAGGATACTAAGAAGGTTTCACATCGCAAGGCTGCAAAGCCTATCGACCTCCTCTTCCGGAGTTGGAAGAAAGGAGGATGCTACATCGGCGGGAGGTAGTGGATTTCACGTGTTTATCGACGAGTTGATGGGGTTTGCTCATGTATACTGAGTCAAATACAAGACCCGAACATATGCTATGCGGTGAACCGGCTTTCACAAGCAATGGTTAAGCCTACCAAGCTCTTTCGGAAGGGAGGCAAGCATGTTTTTGCGGATATCTCAGGGGCACATCGAGTATGGTTTATGGTGCGGACGGATGGATGAGGGTGAAGTTGCATGGCTTCACGGATGCAGATTGGGCGGGGAAGCCCAACGGATAGAAAGAGCACATCAAGAGAGATTTTTCGGTATCGTATCTACGGCGGTTTCTTGGTACGAGCGGGAGAAAGGAAAGATCCGTGGCGCTCCGGTTCGAGCGGAAGCGGTACATGGCAGAAGTCGCTACATGTGAGGCTATCTGGATGAGGAAGATTGGTTGGTTTGTTCGAGTTCGCATTTAGATCCCACGGTGATACATTATGATAATCGAGTTGCATTAAACTCTCGGTTAATCCTGTGTTTCATGATAGATCTAAACATATTGATATCGGTATCACCATATCGGGAGATTGTGTGCGAGAAGATCATGTTACCTTCGTACATTCCTACGGAAAGGATCGGGATGCGATATTTTGATGAGCGCTCACCAGGAGAAAATTCGAATGCATAGAGCGGGATCGGGGTGAAGAATAATCCCTATCTTTTTGAGAGGGAGTTTTGAGATGCAACAGATGATGGAGCTTAGTGACAGAGTCGCCTTCACTAAGTGGGCCCCACGGAAGACTATTTTTGGCGCAAGTCTTTTTGAGACTATGTCTATTTTTAGACATGATGATCATATCTCGAAGTTGCGGATGCTATTTGTGGATGGTTGGTCGAGTTGGAAAAACGATGAAATTCTATTTTTTAGAATATTGGGTGAAGTCTATTTATAGATCGTTGATCTAAAAATAGATCATGTCGATTATTATTAGCTCTTAATAATAATCGGACTCTAAACATCAACTTATTCTCTTGGAAAACTTTGTTTCGGTGCACGGATGTGGCACATCAGGTGGACTGAAAGGAATATGCAATTCCCGAGGGTTTTGCGTGAGCTCATGCATGGTGTGAGTGAGTTAGAACTCGAAGTGGCAGGAGTTTATGACGAGTTGGAAGAGTAGTTAGTGGAGTTGTATTCGGTTTGCTCTCAGTTAGACTCGGTTGGGCTAGTTGTATCTAGTCTAATTGATTGATACACTAGTGAGAGTGGAGTGAATTAATTAGTTAATTAATTCACAAATAATAACTCATTAATCAACTAAACAATATAGCAATTAACTATAGTGCATGGTAGTTTCCTTTGGAGACCCGGTGGAGAGAGAGATGAGTGAAAGGCAAAGATAAGACTATACGTTGTGACTATAGTGATGCATTGATTGCATCACACACACACATTGGAGTTTCCAATGAGGATTGCGCGATCCAAGTCAAGGGTAATTTGAATTCATTCGAGTTATTCTTCGGTAGGGATTGCGTAGTGGGAGAGCGTGAGGAGAAACCTAGCCGAGGAGGGAAAATATCGGTGCATGGATTTGCAAGATTGTTCTCACGATTAGTGTATGACGATTGTACTATACTAAGAGCTTGATAAGCTTTGTATGAGGATTGTCATATGATTCCATGATACATAATATATGGTTGGGGTTTTCGAAGCTTCGAGGCTTTCACTGAGTTATGAAACATGCAGTTTGCGCTATGTGCGATGCTATTTATGCTTTACATGTATGTGCAATTAATTTTTCACGCAAAATATTAACAAGTGGAATAGATTACGGTGTCTTGCACAAAGTTAAATAGTGTGTGAGATTAGGTGGATCTATGACATATGCATGCTTAGTGCATATAAATTTCTCTAAAATCTATGGTCGAGGCCTGAGAGTTAAATACTCTTTGCCAAGTTAAAAGCGAGTTTTTTTAAGAGAATTTGTGGCGATGAGTGAGACCGAGTATTTTTTTAAGATTTCACGAAATAAAAATGAAATCTTTGGTGTCCTTAATTGGGAGTGTCTTTTCTAGAAAGGAAAATTTTCCAAAAGAGTGGTTTTAGGAAAGTTAAAAATACTCTTATCTTTAATATTTTATGGGATGGAGTGTTTCGTGAAGAGAAGGAGAAAATACTTTTTAGTGCTGGCTAATGATCGGAAACAGCACAAATGGTAAATCTAGAAAAAGTATTAAGGATAAGAAGGCTTTTGCCTTAATGTCACGCTTCGGTTTTAAAGAGGTACACGGATTACATGTACCCGGAAGTAAAACGACTCATGATGCCATAGCATAAACTAAAGATTTTTATGATTCGCATTATTCTGAATTGGAGATAATTCAATTATTGTTAAAGGATTATTTAATACTGGAAATGAATGATAATGATCCTATAAAACTTGCCTGCTGAAATTAAAGCTATCAATCATGAAATTGAATGTCTGGAGTTAAAGTTGATTTTCCACTTACACGCTGTAAAAGCTCTTTACCTAGTCCTCACACTACTTAGAATCTCTCCAAGCTAGTGGGCAATTAAAAGATATAGATTTTGAGAAATTAGTAGGTTCAAAAAAGAGAAAGGATTTTGGCAAGAAAGAAGCAACTTCATAGTTCTAATCACGAAACCCTACGTCTTGCTCAAAAGACCAAAAACCTCGGGAGAGATCTTCCAGAGAAATACTAGAGGTAATAGAGGTCGAGGTAGGAAGAATTATAGAGGCGGGGGGCGAAATGACTCGAGGGAGATAGACGAGCGGGAATGAACAACAACAAAAAGAAATTCTGATAAACCAGCTATCAAAATGTTTTAGATGTGGTAAACTTGGACATATTGCTGCAAATTGCAAAATTCCATGGAGTTAAAATTAATGAAAGAGAAAAGGTGGCTTGAGAAATAAAGATCATATGATGCGAATGAGAGGGCAGGTCTTACGAGAATGCACATTGTGTTGTTGCACATTGTAATTTCCCCATGGAAGATGTTTTTAGTACTTCTTTTTCTTCATGGTATGACGGTTGGGTTCTGAACACGGGTGCACATGTGTCATCTGAAGCCTTTCGAAGAGATTTTTTTGATCAATTTCAGTGATCTAGATTGGCGGAAGTAGTGTATTATTTCTCTTGATAAGTCCAAAATCAAACCATCGAGGAGTGGTTCAATTCGATTTAAAAATTCCCGCGCTTCAAATTATATATTTTGAATGATGTTCTTTTCAGCTGCTCGAGTTCCAAAAAATTGCTATCTCTTATAAAAATAAGAAAACAAGGACATTCCATTCACATATTTGATGGTAAAGTTAGAAATTAGAAGAGCATAGCTGACAATAAAAGCTTGCAATGTCTGGTGTGGAAGAAGATAAATTATTGAAGTTGCATGGTATTTCATCACTTTGCATTGGAGCTACAACTTATTTGGTTCAAAAAAATGATACTCACGATCATCTTCTTTATTATGGCATGCACGCTTAGATCATGTTAATTATGAAAAGTATTTGAATTGTGAAACAAGCAGATAAAAGGACTTTGACTTGATTCCCGGTACCCACCCCATGTGATGCTTGTATATTCGCAAGTCTTCACTAAACGATCTTTTTCAGAATTCTAGAGTCTAGAGCTATAAGAAAATTAAAGTCTCATACACTCGGCACTCACGTGGGCCAATGCATTTACCAGCTTCGCAAATGGAAATAAATACATACTCACTTTGTGATGATTATTTGTGAGGATGTGTTGGGTTCTCTGCACTTAAAGAAAAATCCACAAGTTTTTTATGTGTTTAAGAAATTTCATTTCTTGAATAACAAATGAAGCACTGCTTACTGTGCGGTGCTATGAGGATGATAATGGAGGAGAGATACACTTCACATGCTGAAACATATTTTCAGAGAGAATGGCATCAAACACCAAACCACAATACCATGTCATGCTCAAAGCGGTGTTGCCAAATGATGATTCAAACATTGCGTAATATGGTAAAGGTCGATGAGTGTAAGAATCGTAAAATTCATGTTTTGGGGATAAAGTCATGCTTTGTGCGGCACGACATTATAAATCGGTGCCCTTCCTACTTGTCGTAACAACAAAACTCCACCTGGAAATGTGGTGCGGTCAGTCTGCATAACTATTAAACAGTTTTCAAATTTTCAGTTATCATCAATGTTATGCATCGATTCCCAAAAAGATCGAGAGGAATAAGTTGAGTGAACGAAGCAAAAAATGCATATTTTTAGGAGTGTTCCGATGACTTCTAGAGCATCACAGATTCATATGGTGAAGCGAAACAAAAAAGTTTCATGTGCCGAGAGATGTAATTTTTCTTGAGGCGATAAAGATTCTCTCACTATTGATAGACAACTTAATCGAGATAGAAAAGTTTGTGCCTCGAAAAGGATTTTATTGCTGAGTCAGGTAATATACTTCCCCATCTTTGAAGGGGAAGATTTCTATATTAGATTAAAGTCCTGTCTCGGAGTTTCCTTCTCTCGATAATGTAGAAATTGGTTGATGATGATAATTCCATTGTTGCTTTGATGAGGAATTAGTTGATGCAAGTGTTTCTGACGACAATGACAGAATAGTAGCAAAGAGCCAGTGCATTGATGAAGAAGATGAAGCAACTTCTGAACAACTTCCTATACAACCTTTGCGAAGTTCAACTCGTACTCGAAAATTTCCAAAAGTAAATATGGATGAGTTTAAGGTTGGAGAAGTTCCTCGGAGGTAAACATATTCTCATTGTGAATTTAATTTTTTTACGCTGGATTGTGAACCTACTTGCTTTCTAAGAAGGCATTAGTTATGAGCGGTGGAAAGATGCGATCCAAAAGGAATTTGATGCTCTCATAAAAAATGGCACATGGAGGCTAGTGGATCCCTCTTCTTTGGCATCAAATCTATTGGTTGCAAATGGATTTATAAAACTAAGTATAAAGGCGATGGTTCGCTAGAAAAATACAAAGCAAGACTTATAGCTAAGGGACATTATGCACGAGAAAGAGGGATTATCGACTATACTGAGATACTTTTGCTCCACCCACCAACTAAATGGGCAACTATTAGATCTTTTTTTGCTATTTCGGCCTAGAAAGAATGGAAAATTCATCATATGGATGCCAAAACTTCCTTTTTAAATCGAGATTTGAAGAGAAGATGTTTAAACATGTTTCGGCCCGAAGTTAAAGGGAAAGAACAAAAGGATCTGAAAACTAATGAGGTCTTCTGTCCTGGCTGGAAACAAGTGCCATGAGCATGGTATGAGAAGTTGATGCGGGGGCATTAGACACTAGTCGAGCGGTAGCAGGAGGTTTTTCCACATGTTGTGGCTAGTGGGGGTCGAAAATATTTGAATTGTAATAGCTGGGTGTCGATACACTCGGTATTTGTATCATTTAGACCGAGTTAGAGTCGTAGAAGTTGAATAGTTCGAGTTATTCTATTTGTCATGTCTCGGTTAGTTGAATTGGCTTTAGTAGAGTATCGATTGCACTTTCTAAAATGGTCCTCATAGAAGGAACTCGAATGACAAATCGTCCATGCATGCACTAAATGTAATCCCCTCGGGTGTATATAGAGAGAGCGAGAGAAGGGGGAGAAAGAGAAAAAGGAAGGGTTACATGGCGATAAAACTATGTGCATTGAGCAATTGCTTCCGGTTGAATAAACTTCAAGTCTCGTTGATTTCCAAAGCTACATGCGAGATTTATAATTGTGAAGAATTGTTTAAATGCATGCGCCATTGTGTTTCTCAGTGTAATCCGTCTCTGCGTACGTGATTTCCCGTAAATTGTTTGGATTAGATACCACAGCATGAGTCACACTACGCTGGCGAGGTCGAGTAGGAAATCCATTGTCGTGAGAAAGCTGTGCATTTATGATGGCAAAATCCTGTCCAATAAAGAGAAATTACATTTGTTTGTTGGTGATCGAGAGATCCCCCAGCCTGGGAGTATGGAAACCTAAGTTGGGGCATACAAAGGAGAAACGCAGACTGAGCGTGAACCTTGGTGGGGCCCTATGTACCAAAACCACGAGCGTATTTGTAGAATAGGATTGCCTATGTGCCAAGCTTTTGCGGAGGTTGGAGTGGTATTCCCATAATTGGTAGCGATTCCATGGCCAAGCCGATCATGATGACGTGAGGTGGACTCACGAAAACCGTCTTCAATTCAAAGCGCGCCATCGCGTCGTTAGTGGTCGTGCCGAGGATGTCGAGTGATATGCGTACATGTCCGGTTAGTCTGGAAAAGGCCATCGGACGATGTAGTCTAGCTTTACTATAGATGCAGTGGAGTAACGAAGGTGTCGGCATTAATATAAAGGTTTTAGAAGATTTAAACCTTGGTTATAAGGTTGGCAGGCATAATATATAAAGCGTGAGAGATTTGTAACTTTTCAAAGGTAGTCAATGATGTGTTATTTATCGGAAATTCCTCGAATTTGATTAAATAGCATCAAAAAAAGAAAGTAGGCCACGTGGAAGTAGAGAACAAGGTTTCAAAAGGGAAATGATGATAGAGCGCATCGTCTAGGACTAACCACTCTCATCTCTCATGAAAAGGATCCGAATTTCGGTTTAGTTGCGTCATTTTGTGGTATCGAGTTGTTGTTTGAAGTTGCTTTTGTTGACATGGCAATGCGAGGTCGGTGAAGTGCGCGAGAGAGACTGTTGCCAACGGCGAGGTGTTGGGGATGTTGCCGAGAATGGGTCGCCATGGAGCGGACACTGACCCATATCACGAGGACAGCGGTGAACTTTGGAGACAAAAAGAGAGCTTTGAAAGAAAATGTTGAAATTCCTCGACATAGAGGCTCCTCGGAAAGCATTTCTGGGGTGCACGGTCAGCCGGAATTGAAGTGTCGAGTTATACGAGAGTGAATCCGGAGAAGAACTAGTAGAGCTGGATTAATGAAATGAACAAGTGCTTCGACTCATGAAGAGATAAGTGGGGATAAAAGAGGTCAAGTTTGCGGTGACAAAGCTGAAAATACATGCTTGCACTTTGGTGGGACGGAGTGCTGAGGAAGAAGGAGGAGGGTTGGCGAGAAACCTATCGAGAGATGGACCGAGAATGATGGCTAAATTAAAAGGTGAAATTCGTGCTCTAGTGAGTTACCCGGTCGACATTGCATAAGAAAATGAAGAACACGAGGCGAGTGTTGGCGACGCAGACACACGGAAGGAATTCTACGGAAGTAAGCATAAGGGAGTACAGGCGATTCCAAGACACTTGCAGAGAAGAGCTGCGGACTATGTGAATGGTCTCTCAAGTTGGAGATCCAAGATAGAGATTGGTCTCTTGTCTCCTAAGATAGTGGAAGAGGCCTGTCGATGGCCTTGAAAGGAGCAAATCACGAGGAAAGCGAGTATTCCAGAGAGAGAGGTACTTTTCATGGAAAGGGAGTCGGAGTGGTAGAGGAAAGCCTACTACACCCGAGGGATTGGAGACTAACGGTGGCTCACCTCAGAATGCATCTACGGAGGATGATGCAGAAGAAGAGGGTTCTTACGGAGAGAGAGGATGGAGGCGCGAGACGCGAGGAGCGTAGGTAGAGTTGAGGTGTTATAGATGTCGGCAAGTGGGACATAAGCACTATGAGTGTCCGGAGAATGTGGGTCTTTGGACCGAGAAATTTTGTTGTTGCCCGAGATTTGGAGAAGGCGGTGGATTGAAGAAGAAATTATGCGAGAGGAGAGTCCTTGGTGGTAAAGCCAGGTCTTGTTGAAGCAAAGCCAAAGAGGTCAACGAAACTGCACAAAGTAAGACTTTGTTTAGGAGCATATGCGAAAGTCTACGAAATCTTGCGCGGCTAAGTCATTGATAGTGGCGGCCACCATGAGACAATACTGGTTTCCGCTGAGGTAATAGAAAAGTTGTGAAGTTGAAGACAAGGGAGCATCCAACCTCCCTACGGTAGTCTGTGTGCATAAAGGGCGCAGTTTGGTTGTAAAGCATTTCGGTGTGAGATAGACATTAGGGGAAATTTGAGGTCTAAAATGGGCCTCCTAAGAAAAATGTACAACAAAAATAAAACCTGTGAGCACCCGATGGGATTTCAATTTGATGATGTCGAGCATGATGATTCACCGAGTTTTAAGTTGAAGGGTAAAAATATTAAAAAATAATAAAATAATAAAACTACTTTTTCAACTTCGTATTTTCAACTTATCTCCCAAAGTGCACTCAAATTTCGAGTGGGAGTAATCGTTGGATGCAAAAATTTAATTCCTCATCCAAGGATGTACATGTTGCATACTTTTTATGGATCTCTGCTACACGAAAATGAGTAAATACATAGGCAAAACGTGAGTTGCAATCACGTTTTTCATGCATTTCTCACTTTTTCGATGTAGTAGAACATCGAAGTATGCAGCATGGGTACTCCTTGGATGAATGACTCAGATTTTGCATCCAACAATGCCCGCTCGAAATTTGAGTGAAAAATTAGGGAAAAGATGAGTTGAAAGATATCGAGTTGCAGCAGTAGTTTTTCATTTTCCCTCACAAAATTTGATGATGTCATCAAATCTTATTTGATCCACTATTATTTTATAATTTCCTTAGGAGTTCCACTGTAGACCTCAAAAATTCCCTAATGGTGCGTAAATGGGCAAATGTAAAGATAAGGTCACGTGTGATGTAATGCCCATGGATGTGTGTCATATGCTTGTGGGTAGACAGCAGCGGTTGTGGAACGGCATCTTGATGCATGATGGCAAGAATAACACTTACAAGTTCTTCGAGGATTGGGGTACATCATACATTGATACCTGCTGTAGCTCCTACGAGAGCGATGAGGTTGTGATCAGGCTGATGCCTAGGACATATTATATAGCAAAGGAACATATGGTATTTATACGAGAGGGAGTTATCAATAACGAGCTCTCATGCTATCTCTTGTTAAAAAAGGAGTATTAATGCGAATGGGACCAATACCTATCAAAAACGACACGAAATAAGGATATTGCAGAGGCACCATGCATATCTCCAATATAAAAGCAGCAGTGCAATCGAGACAACTTACTTGTTAGAGAGAGCCAATTCGGAAAATACACTTACGGAGATAAAGTCATCGGAGAAGGTGTATGTGGTGAATGAAATATTATGAGGAGATATTAGCTGTGGCATTGAGTGCAGATGCGAGACATACAATACCACCATGCATGGGCTTACCAATCTAAGAATCCATACACGACAGCTAGCTTGTTTAAAGCACCCTCCCAAAGAAACTAATATAGAAGAAAGTATGGTTTTAGCTAAATAATGGAACTGAGAATATCATGCATGAGCCATATTTAAAGGCGCTTGACTAATCCAAGCATGGGTATCAACTAGGATAAATCCATACCAAAAATCGGTGAGCCATTCGCATTCTAAAACATGATACAGACTGATGAGATGGATGAAATGAAATGATATATTAAAATAGCGCAATAAAGAAAAGTTACTGAAGACTGCGAAATACCAAAGACCCGAGATCCTTGATATGACAGCTGGAACTCCCTCACTGCGAGTTCCCTATGGGCTCGAGGAGGCCTTCACACAAGGCATTTTACTAAATGTATACAAAAAATCCTTTCAACTTTGCATAATTTTACGATAAAATATGGAACTATACAATGTGTTTCTTCGCGAGTTTTATAGGCTGAGCGAGAGAGAAGTGGTGGTAGATGGAAAACTAAATGCAGGAAATTAGCCAGCGGAAAAAGCCGGAGGGCGGCAGCCACATTGTTTTAATTCTGCGCATGCACACGGTACCTTTCTTGAGGCGAGGAGAGTGATCTTCTTCGGCTTCCATTTACTACTGGTATGGGTCTTGATGTGCTACGGCTAACGATGCTGTTTGTAGTGCTACTGGTGCATAAAGCCAAAGAGTGAAGTGAATGGCAGTGAAGTCCACCATATTGTGAAACAAATGTTCACGGCAACTCCGGACTGTATTCAAGTGGAAATCCTCTGGAACATGGCATAGACTAAAGCGAGTATGCGCTTTGTCCTTTAGAATGATCGCCGATGAGAAACCTAGGTAGTTTTGAAGTTTACGTGAGGCTAGATCTTCCTGTGCTGTGAAATCCAAAGCTATTGATCGAAGCTACGGGAGAGGGTGAATAGAGTTTAAAGCTTCTGTTTTCCTTTAATGCAAACCCCGTTCTATGTTTCCTCTATATAATGATCTCGAGACCTGCTGAATCATGGCGGTCTTCCTGGCTTCAGGTACTCACTCAAAAACACGCAACTTGGTCATGAAATCCATGTAAATGGAAAGCGCGGATTTATGGGGGAGGGAATAAATGATAGTGCGGTGGTGGTGAAACGATGGTTTATGTGAAATAACTTGATGGAAAAGCGTAATGATATGGTGTAAATGGTGAGCGAAATAGAGTTTGACGGAAATCATGTGTGATGGACCGTTCGATCTAGATGCGGGCGTAGATCAGTAAACGGCGAGGATAGCTGGTGAAATGATATGATGAAAATCGAAAGCATCAATGAATATGAGACATTTAACTTTGATACAAAGACGTGAAACTTTGGTTATAAGCCAAAATATCACAGAAATGTAATGAAATGCTATGGCTTGTGTGAGAAAGACACGTATGAGGTGGGACCTATATCTGAAGAAATCGCAATCGGAAATCGAGCTCAGAGTAATTGCAATCCTCAGCGAGGGGATTAGTGCGATGCGATGAATCGAAGGGACAGCTGATCGGAGGAGGTTGCGATCGGGCAGATCGGGGGTTGGACATGCGATGTGATGGGCTCACATGGCAAATATTTCAGCCAGGATGGGCCGATCGCTTCACTGTGAAATGTTGCTGGTGCAATTGGGGCGAGTATGATTAGTGCTCCGCGTGGATCGGAGTCGCAAATGCGACGATGCGGATTCCGATTGGAGATCGCCGTCGACAAAGATGGTGCGGAGTTTTGCGATTGCGATGATGCGCACCTGGCCTAGCGCCGCCGTCCGAGTCTGCTTGGTATATCAGTGGTGGAGAACGCGTCGCGGAGGACCATTTCATGATCGCATCGGAGTTTTTCGGTTGTAGCACGATCATGCGCATCTGTCACTCCGATAGCGATTGGCGCTTAAGACTTAAGCGCTTGGTCTTAGTGCTTGGGCGTATGGGAGGTGGTTCAGGGAGAAGCTCGTGAGAGGAGGGGCTAGGCCCTATAATATAGGAGTGGGGAAAGTGGGTCCGATTTTTTAATTATTTTCAGGAGTACCTGAAAGAGAGCGCAGCGATAGAGGGAGGGCAAAATGGGAATTTGGCAGCAATACTTGGTAAGGGTGGAATTTAAAGGGGATTTTTGGATATTTAGGAGAGATAAGGGAGGGATTTTGGGATGGAAAGGGGACTTTGAAGAAGAGAGAAAAAAGGGGTGAAATGAAACGTGCCCGACGGTATAGGGGCAAATAAAAGCAGCTCTGGAGCACATCTCTACGCATGTCGGTGGAGGCTCATTGGCATCCAGGCGATGCGAGGAGAAAAGGGATTAGAGGAGCGAGGGAATCATGAGAAGGCTTCAAGGATGATGTCTCTTCGGGAGGAATCCCTCCGTTTGCAGAAGCCTAGAGACAACTTGACCCCTTGTTTGCGTCGAGAATTTACTAAAGGGGATAACATGATCCAACATCGGCTCCATGCTGAGACGACTCGTGCTATCCCTGTACGTGTACTAGAACTTCATGAAACCAGCACAGTGATCATCTTCTATGAAAACTCTACTCTTCGGCACTTCCACTTTTCATTTCCACGATTCGTCCCATGCCTTACCCATGCATTCAACAAAGATCAGAAACAAAAGCTAATATACGATATGATACCTTCGAGGCTTTCTCAACTTTCTGCATCGGGCTGAGAAAGTAGGGCTTAGAGGGCTGACCGATTCACTGCTTCAAAGCGGAGTCACCACCTGTAAATTTTCCAACTTGAAAGTATTGATTGTCTCACTGCTCCACAATCTTGAAAGAGCCCAGACCGGGAGCCCAGATCAAATTGCCATGTTTTTCCTTTTCCCAGGCCAACTCGGATGTCCCATCGAGCACTAGATCCTGCCAATTTTGCGGATTGAGTCCTTAGCATAGCTGATCAAAAAGGTACTTCATCTTTTCCTGATACTCTGTCGACCTTTGATTTCACTGATTTCTCATGTTTCTTCCAATTCCACCAGTTGATTTATTTGCTGAGTCATATCATCGAGGAGCTCTTCCTGAATCTCTTTGCATGAATCGAGCCTGCTGCGGGTTGGTCTGGACAGGAAATATTGCGCTCAGTATACCAATTCATATGGGGATTTTCCAATTTCTCTCTTCGTGGTGATTCTATTGGCCCACGGAGAAAACTTTTATTTGAAGTCCGACTTTTACGGTTTTCGTGGTAGTCTTTCTTCGCCCTCTCTAGAGTTTTGTTTGAAGACTACTGCCAAAGCCATTTCACTGTGGATAGTAAGTTGTAGAGTGAGTAAGTGTAATGATTATACTGCACAGCGAGGAAACTCACAAATTTTGCGAGATTTGAAAAGCTTTCGAGCGTTATCGGTCACTATCTTGAGTAGGGCTGACCAAAGCTCTGGATATGGTATTCTCTTCCATGAATGTTATTCTTGCTGTCTGTAGCATTCCTTGCGTGTAGCTTCCACCAGACCCACATAAAATGATCTGTGGCGCGTTAATATCCATTTACTCGATTTCCACTTGAGGGCGGGTGTATCTCTCCTATAGATCTGTTCCACCTTTCGCTGAAATGGTTCATTCACATGAACGGGAATCAAAGGTAGAGGCTGCCAGCCTGAAATGTTTCGGCAAATTTTTGGCGCTTCTCTGAAAGCTGCGACCCACGCAAAAACATCTCCAGCTAGTTTGGGCCAATAGAAACCATCCTTCATTATTTTGTGTGCGGTGGCCCTCATGTGTAATGACCTCTCCCTGAAAATTCCTTCACGAGATTCGGACCATTCTCTGCTCTCTCCTTCATCCTGCGCGAGGCACTAAAGAGTAGGATGCAGGAAGAGGATCTCGCCAATATAGTTGGGCACTGTAAGCATTTGTATATTTTTGTGATTTCAACCTTAATGCTCGTTGTATTTAGCTTTATCCTGACTTGGTGGGAAGCTAAGTGTGAGGGAGAGATATTCTACTATCTCTTTGTTCCATCGGCTGAGTGAAAGGTACTTTTACATGTATTTGCGGAGTGAGGTACCCCAATTCCTGTCGCTCCTCTGCATCTACTGAGATTCCTCCATGCTATAATGGACAAATTTATGCCCAAATCTTGACTAGTTTAGATTCAAATAATGTTTTAGCACAGCTGTCCTTTCGATCGGCTTAGTAGGGCGGATGTCCGAGGATCATATTCACAGTATTTTAGCAATCCACTTCCCTCTCTTTTTCCTTCTTGTCTCCTTGAATGATATCTTTTACATTTGTTGTAGGGACAAATGTAGTAGTAGTGGAGTCGCAAAATATACATGCGGAATGCTTTAAGGGATTCCACCGCATAGTGACCAAAGGCAATAGAGTTTGCTCATACCCTTCTTCATTTTTACTGCAACTACACTCCAGCTTATTGTATGAGGGTGATGCGAAGGAAAAGATCATAAAGAGCTTGTCATAATCTGGCCCATCTAGGTACGAGCTTGACAAAAAGCGTTTGCACGAGTCTACAGTAAATGCCTCTACGTGATTCTGGGACCACCTTTACCTCATTATTCTTCTTGCGGCATATACACATTGTATGCCTAACTATCTCGGCACTTAGTTAAGGAATAAATCTTCTTAGAAAATTAATACGCCCAAGGAATACTGCACACTCCTTCTTATTTCTAGGGAAAGAAATACCATTTATACTTTCTACCCTCTTGAGGTACGTCTGTTTTCACCCCTCTTTAGTCACAATGTGTCCCGAGAAGTTTACACCCTCTTCTAATGCAAATAAAGACTTTTGAGGATTTAGAGAAAGACCATAACTTCTACATTTTTCGAAAGTGCAGCTTAGAATTCTCAATGTGCTGAGTATCATCCTTTGAGACACATCGTGTATATCATCAAGGCGGACTACCGAAAGCTTATCTTGCTCCCCAACAAAAGTGATTTCCATGGCCTTTTGAAAAGTGTCCCCTGCGATTAGCTCGGCCCAAAGAGGCATCACGGCATACATAAATGTACCCCATGGTGTGGTGAGCGGTCTTCTTTTGATCTTACGGAAGTACATCCACGGTGCTTAGCCGGAGAGAATCCATCCATCATTGACATCCTAGAAGCTCCAACCACCTTTTGCGAGAATGTGATCCATCTTGGGGAGTGGATAATTATCTTTTTAAGAATGCTTTGTTCAAATTTCCTGAAATCCACACCTGACCTTATTTCTACGTTCTTCTTTCGGACGGGGACTAAATTTGCCACCCACTCGGAAGTACCTCAATGGTACAATTATTTTAGCCTTCAACATCTTCTTCATTTCATTCTCAATAGAGAAGGCGAGCGACGATTTGTTTATGCAGACCTGCCTTGTGAGGCTTTGCATCACTTTTCGAGAGGAATTTTTCTTTGCATTATGTGCAGTGTCAAAAGTTTTAGGTCTGATAAGACCATGCAAACACATCCTTGTAAAGTGGAAATAATTTTACGTATAGATTCTTACATTCTTCTGGGATTTTCTTGGATAATTTTAGAATATTGGGGATCAAACTCGGTACCAAGATTCGAGGTCTTCTGCCTGATTTTTCTTCTACTACTTTGTTTGGACATGCAGTGGGACATCATTTTTATCAAATAATTTCTCTAGAGGCTCGGCCCTGCTGGGTATAATGTTTCCCACTCACTTTGCAGCACTTTATTTCTCGCCATTTTCTTTTCCCGATGGCTTTTCTACGGATCTCCTCGGTCTCTTCTTCTTCATCGCGCATGTCCATATTGGAGGTATTATCCTACTACTTCAGGAATCTCTTAATTTTCTTGCATCCTCAAATGCTACCCGAGTGTTTGAGTATGTCGATAACACACCTCAACTTCTTATCTTAAAATGAGGGTTGCGAGGTGGTCGAAATGTACTAGCGACTACATCGAGGGAATCGGCCATCCCTGGTGCTGTCACGCCATGAACTAGATCTTGAATGCCAGAAAGAGTACTCCACCACGTCCTGACTTCTCCATTCACTATAAGCCCTCAACCTAGGATGTTTGGTTTTGACAACTTGATTCTTGACTTTGTCCAGCACCGATTTTGAATCTCCTAGAAACTTTTCAACACTTTGTACACCCATGCTCTTGGTTGTACTGTAATCCCCAACGGGAGTGCTTCATATTCATCCGCATTATTGGTGGCTTCATATTATAGCTTGAAAGACATAGTGGTACCCATGTCATGTGGGAGAAATCAGCCAATATTCACGGTATCCATTACCTTCTTTTGAATTTTCTCCATCAAAATGAAGTGTCAGGATCCACCAGCTTCATGTAGTTCTCTGCGAGGTTGTTCGGTCTTGATTTGAAGAAGAGGGATGGTTCATGAGCATAATCTTGATCTTCTTCCGGCATCAAGCATGAAAAATCTCCTTCCTTACGTAAGAGCTGGAAAATTCTACGGATCCCACCGGCCTTAGTCACGTCCTTGACAAATCTAGTCTCCCTGTAGGAGGAACCCTCCTCCTCTTGGCCTCTAGCGGGATAGTGGCATGCTGTTAAATCCATCTTGAGTGATCCACCGTTTTTGTTCCCCCGGGACCTTGATAGCAACATACCAAAATGGCTGGGATGTTAGCGACCCGATGTATCCATTACCACACTTTTAGTGCGGGATTTGGAGGCCAGTAACCACGCAAATCCTTGATCTATGCAAGCATTTAACTCTTTTGGAGTCAAATGAGTAAAGGTCCTTGTATGGATGGGTGATTTGTAATCCTAGTTGTTCCATGGTAGACGGTATGAGGTTGTGGGGTGCTCCGAAGATCTAACGCAGAAAAATATGTGATAGCAGGTCATGAATCACTAGAGACACACAAAGGGAGGAGTAGAAGCATCTAATTCCTCAACATGTGGACCAAAGACAACCACGGTCTTTCTTCTTGAAGGTTGAGGCTATACGGATCGAGTGTTTGCTGCTGGAGGGAGCATAAATGAGGTGACTTGGGATTGATGTGCGGGGTTGTCTCAACAACTCGGTCGAGGCTCGGGATTAGCGGCTTTTTCAAGTTCCTTTTGGCAGGCGAAAACAGAGGGAAGACTTTTCCATGTACAACTTCTCTTGAGCTCTTTATTTTCGGTTAGGGGTTTGAGTTTCTTTTGAGCACGAACTTGGTACTGAGAGGAATCACTGCTTTTGAAGAAGGAATTTGATCATTAGGCTGCAAAAGTTTTTTTGAGAGCCCATACCTTTGTTTGTGACTTTCTTCCTTGTTGATTCCTTTTGAGCGGGTGCTTCTCTGTGGGGAGGCTCCCTCTTCTTGATCTTGAGTATGAGGTCAGCACTTTTCTAGAAGATGCGAGATCACCTCCTTCTCATTGAAGATGGTGATTGCCTGAAATCGATGATTTTTTACAATAATGATCAATTTCTACTGCTTCATGTGTCTACGAGGTCTTTTCTTCTTCATGACTGGGCACTCTGCTCCTTCATTTCCCTGTAAAGGGCATTCTTCTCCATCACTGTGAAAAGGCAAGATTTGCATCCTCCGGTCCTTAGGCATCATCTTCGGTGGAGTCATCTCTTTGGACCTTCCAAGTAAAATGGGTGTGGTACTTGATCTTGTTGTTCTTTTGATTCCCTTGGCAATATTTTCGGGGGTGGTCTTAGCTGTGCGAGGGATTGTAACCTCTATTTGGTAGCATTACGGAAATTCTTGAAGGCTGATTTCTTGGCTTCCAGATTCAAGATTGACCATTTTCTTAATCAGATTTTCTCATTTCTTCCATTTTGTACTTGAGTCTGACGTCACGATTAGAGAGTGGATACCTCCTCTCTGCTTCTTACGGTATCTTGTTCGGATATTCCTTTTTGATTCTGATGGAGGAAAATTTTGCTTCCAACTCTAGTGTCTTTGCTGAGCATCAGCATCCGAGGCCACGCTTTTCTTGCTCTACTTTGAGAGAGTAGCAGTAGAATCCTTGGACTCCTACAAAACCACTTTGACTGAAAGCAGTTTGATGAGGTTTCATGTCGGCGGAAAGGCTCAAATACAATTTATTAAATCTCTTCTAGATGAAATTCGAGCACTCACCTTCATTATGTCTTTTCTTGAGTGTATCACTTCGGTGAAATTGTCCATGAGTCTTTCAGCTCTCATTTGCGACGAAAAGTATCTTCCATATTATCCCAAAGTGGTAGCCCAGAACTGACCTTACTTAAAGTCTTAAACCATTTTCGAGCTTCACCATCAAGATCATTGCACAAGCAGTCTTAATACACCACATCTAAATGTTCAACATTAAAGTTCTACTGCAAAAGAGCGAGAAAGTCTCGAAGATTTTTTTGAGCATCAATCTCGTTTTCTCCATTGAAAATGCAGCCAAGAGATCTTGCAGGATAATCTTGGGGCATGTCATTCAGCACTTGGGATAATGCTAGAGGAGCATGTTGTTGTAGCAGAAGCACTGGAACATTTGCCATTGGAGGGGGTGGAGGTAGTGAAATAGTTTGATGAGTAAGAGGAGGAGGAGGAGGTGGAAGTGGAGTATGAATAACAATAGGAACCCTATGCTCGTGCGCTAACGAGTTGAGGGGAACAAGGGTACGCACTGTGACAAATACGCCGGTGACTTCCTTCAACCTCTTGAGACCTCGAGAGGCGAGGATGAGAAGGCTTGTCTTTAAATTGGACACCTCCTCGGGGTGGACTATCTGAATCGTGATCGATATCTGCGACGGTGGAGTCGAATTTGCAATTGAGAATCTTGGAGAGGAGGAGGACGAAAAGTCTTCTTGGAAGTCGGGGAATCTCAAAATGGGTAGTTTTCTTTTACCTCAATTTCTTCTATGTATGATCTTTTCGGGGTCAAATATGTGAAGTGTCTTTGGTCGTGACTTATGACCTCGGATGTGGCTTTGAGGAGCCGGGAGCTGCCAATAAATTCTTCGATGAATGATAAATGCGGAGTCGCTCGTAGGTGAGGGATCTACAACTCTCAACTCTCTGTGCTCACCAGTTAGAGAGTGAATAACGGTTTGTCGAGGCCTAGGGATTCTGACTTTCTTCACTCGTCACAGCAGTGCCGAAGGAAGATGTTGCAGCTCTTAGATACGGCCCTAGAGTTGTGATATACCGAGTGCACTAGGACATCTTATATAGCAGGAGCATATGGTATAACGAGAGGGAGTTATCAATAACAAGCTCTCATGCTATCTCTTGTAAAACCAAGGAGTATTAATCTGAATGGGACCAATACCTTGAAGGCGACACAAAAATAAGGATATTGCGAGAAACGCAACGTGAAAAACTCCAATATAAAAGCAGCAAAACAATTCAAGACGATACTAACATTAAGAGGGCCAATTCGAAATAATTATCGGGGAAGGTGTGTGTAGTTGAATGAAATATTTGAAGAGATATTATGTAACATTGATGATACCCAGATATACAATACCATATTCATGGGCTTACCAATCTAAGAGGCCATCACATGACAATAGCATTTTAAAAGCACCCTCCCAAAGAAACTAATATAGCGAAGTATGGTTTAGTTGAATAATGGAACAAAATATCATGCATGAGCCATATTTAAAGTGCTTGACTAATCCAAGCATGGGTATCAGCTAGGATAAATCCATACCAAAAATCGAGTGAGCCACTCGCATTATAAAACATGATACAAGGCAGGATGGATGAAATGGAAATGATATTTAAAATAGCACAATAAATAAAGTTACGGTGGCATGAAATACCAAAGACAGAATCCTCGTTAACGGATGGAACTCCTCTTCACTTTGAGACCCTATGGGCTACGAGCCTTCATCTGAGAATTTGCAAAATGTATACGAAAGAGCGCTTTCACTTCATGATTTTACGATGGAAAATGCGGAACCACTTACAATGTGTTTCTTCGCATTTTTTATAGATGAACGAAGAGAAGTGGTGGTAGATGGAAAAATAAATGCAAAATTAAAAAACCCAAAAAGAGCGCGAAGGGCGAGAGCATTTTGTTTTAATTCTCTACATTAACTCTGATGCTAGGCAGAGAGTGATCTTCTTCGGCTTCCATTTGCTTCTGGTACTGGTCTCGATGTACTTCGGTAGCGATCTTTGTGTAGTGCTCACGGTGCATAAACCAAAGAGTGAAGTGAATGATAGTAGAAGTCCACCATATATGGTGAAACAAATGTTACAGTAACTCCGGTGTAGTCGAGCGAAATCCTCTGCGGAACACGGCGCAGACTAGGCAGTGTAGGCACTTTGTCACTTTAGAATGATGCTGTTGATGCGAGACACTGGGTAGTTTTTATTTATATGGGCTAGTCTTGCCTCATTGTGAAATCCTAAGCTTTAATGGCTGCGGGAGAGGGAAAACGATTTGCAGAAGCTATGTTTCCCTTTGATGCTGAGCCCATTCTATGTTTTCTCTGTAACGATGCGAGACTGCGAGATCATGGCGGTCTTCCACCACTCATACTCTGCAAAAACACAACAACGTGGTCATGAAATCCATAAAGTGAAATGGAAGAGTTTGTTTATGCGGAAGAAATGATAGTGCGGTGGTGGTGAAACAATGGTTTATGTGAAATAACGAGTGGAAAACGTAATGATATGGTGTAAATGGCCACGATAGAGTTTGATAGAAAAATGTGTATGGATCGTTCGATGCTAGATGCTGAGAGCGATAGATCGACGGCGAGATTAAACATTGAAATGATATATGAAAATAGGTGTAATGAATATGAGACTTTTAACTTTGATACAAACGTAGAAACTGTGCTATAAAGCGAAAATATCTGAGAAATGCGAGTGAAATGCTATGAAAAGCGTGACGGAAAGGCCGTATGGGAGTGGGACCTATACGCATCGCAATCGAGAAATCGAGGAGGCGGGATTGATCTGCTAGCCAGCGAGCAAGGATGTGCGATCGCGATCAATCGGAAGGGAGAGTGATCATAGGGAGTTGAGATTGGGCGGATCGAGGGTTGGACATGTGATGCGATCCCGATCGCCTCGCAAATGCTCGCGATGGACCGGGTCGCTTCACGCAAATGTTGCGGTGTGAGATTGGGGTAGGGAGGTACGGTAGCGCTCCACGGTCGGAGATCGAGTCACGGATCGGCGGCACCGCGGTTCGATCCGGAGACGGTCTGCAATCGAAAACAAAGGGATGGCGCGGATTTGCACTGCCGATTGTGATGATGCGAGTTTTCACAGACGCATCAGAGTCTACATGTTAGATCCAACGAGTGGAGGAAACGCGTCGCGGCACTTAACATAATCGCATCGAGTTTTCGGTTGTAACACGGGAAATGCGCCCATATGTCACTTTGATTGCGATTGGCACTTAAGACTTGGCGCTTGGTCTTAGCGCTTGGGCGTATGGAAGTGGTTAAGGGGCTTGTGGCAAAGGGAGCTGGGCCCTTAATATAAGGTGGGAAAGGTGGGTTTTCCCATTTGATGATTTTCAGAAAGGCCAAAGAAGGGCGAGCGATAGAGGGGAAAAATGGGAATTTGGCCAAACAAAGCGACAAGAGGTGGAATTTAAAGGGGATTTTGGGATAGTTAGGAGGAGAGCTGAGGGAGGAATTTTGGGATGGAAAGGGGACTTTGAAGAGAGGGAAAAGAGGGGTGAAATGAAACATCTTTGAGAGCACGGAGAAAATAAAAGCCTTTTTGGAGCACATCTTTGCGGTGGGTGGGGCTCTGTTAGCTCCGGAGCAAGTAGAGGGAAAGGAAATTAGAAAGCGAGGGGAATCATGGAAAGTCTTGAGGATGATGTCTCTTCGGGAGGAATCCGTGCTTTCGGCTAAAAGCACAACGTATGACCTCGTTTGCTTGTCGGGAAATTACTAAAGGGCTACAACATGATCACACGATACCCCATGGAAGAAGGAGAGCCATCCGGTGGAAGTGATTGATCCAAAGACCTTGTTCTTGGTGGGAAGGAATACCTACGGCAGATGGGAAGAGAGAAGAGGTAAGTTTTTCTCTATTTTGCCATCCGAAAGTAGTTCGTACTTTCTACAAAGATTTATGATTTCTTTGGTAGAAATACAAGAGATGTTAGACAATTATTGTGACATTGTTGTGGATGAGTTTACTGATGAGATGCCACGCATCGAGGAAGATCATTCATCGAGGATATGTTTATCCACGGTTCAGATCTTCCAACTCAGGTGTGCCCTCTGAGGATGCAAACTCCCAAAGTGAAAATGCGAAATCAGAGACGAAGTACGTTGGTGGGCCAAGGGGCTAAATGCGAGAAAACTTGGAGTCCATAGTGCGGTACCCGAGCGATAGTGAGCCCAAAGAAAAGATGGATGCATTTGGAGGGATGTGTCTTGATTCCCGCAGCAAATCAATAAGATCACAATCAGGCTCTGATTCCCCTTTACCCGCGAGTTGAGGATTTTCTAGAGTCGTTTGAGTGGTGCTACATATTTCTCATAGATAGATTTAAAAGATGCTGGATACCATCAAATTAGAATAGGAGAGGGTGATGTCAGGTAGGAAAAGCTGCCTACTAAAAACAAATGAAGGATTATATGAATGGATGGTAATGACTTTTAGGGTTGTCAAATGCACTGCAGCACTTTATGAGGGCTTATGAATGAAGTATTAGAAGAAATTCATTGTGAAATTTGTGATAGTGTAATATCTGGATGATATATTAGTTTTGAGCATAACTAAAGAAGAACATTTAAGGCATCTTAATCATGTCTTGAAGAAGTTGCACCAAGAGCTTCTTTGATACAGTGTTGAAGAAATGCTCATTCATGAAAAAGAGTTGGTAGTATTTGGGTTTTGTCGTCTGTGAGAAGGATTGAAGATGCTGGAGGCAGGAAGAGGTTAAAGGCAATTGTGGAGTAGGCCTTCACCCGGGGAATGCTTTTGAGGTCAGAAAGTTTCCATGGACTTGCTGAGTTTTTACGGAAATTTATAAGAAACTTAAGTAAGATCAATGCACCCCATAATTGAGACAATAAAGAAGAGAAAACTGACCATTTAAAGTGGGCGATGATGAGCATGAAAAAGAAAACTTTAAAGTTTTGAAGCAAAAGATAACTAAAAAGGCGAGTGTTGATTATTTCGCATGATTTTACAAAACCATTTCAAGTAAAATGTGATGCCGGTAGAGAGGCCATTTGGAGCGTGTTGAGTCGGGATGATAGGCCTATGGCATATTTGAGGTGACTTTGAATGAAACTAGAATAAATCATTCCTGTTCTACGACCCGAAGGAAGTCTGTCTGGTGTTGGGGCATTGAAAGACGTGGAGACACTTTCTTTGATGTCGAGGAAATTTGTATTCTCATTCGACAATCATGCTTTGCAGTCTATGTTATTACTTTCAACAACCAAAGGTTGAAACTCCTAAGCATGCTAAATGGGTTTGAGTATCCTCCAAGGATTTAATTTTGTGTTACAGAAAACATATAAGTGGCCAAAGCTAATAAAGTAGTTGATGCTTTGAGTAGGAGGCACATGCTTGTTCAGAAAACTAACTTTGAAGTTGTAGGATTTGATTTTCTCGAAAGAATTGTATAAAATGGATCCAGATTTTAAAGAAGCATTTAAGGCATGTGGTAACCATCATTTTACTAGAGATAGAAACCGGTCGCGTTACGATTATTTCTGTGGGGAGGACTTGTTATTTCAGAAAGAAGCCAGCTTGTGTGTACCAAAATGTTCCATGAGGGAAAATTTGATCAAAGAGAAGCATAGTGGTGGAATTGTTGGACACTTTAGTATGATAAGACTTATGACAGCGTGAGTCCACTTCTATTTACGGCTAGGATGAGAACGAAAGTAGATAAGTTTGTGAAGAATTGCAAGATGTTGTCAATATGCTAAAGGAAGGAGCGAGAATGCGGGATTGTACACTCCCTTGCCTGTCCGGATAGGGCCTTGGGACATGGTGAGTATGGATTTTGTTCTAGGATTTCCCAAGACTCGAGAGAGGGAATGATGCAATCTTTGTTGTAGTGGACGGATTCTCAAAAAGGGCACATTTTATCCCATCTATAAAACTAGTGATGCCACCCATGTTGCTAACTTGTTTTCAAAGAAGTTGTTAGATTGCATGGGTTGCCCAAGAGTATTGTTTCGAACGAGAGACACCAGATTTGTGGGTCACTTTTGGAGGACATTGTGGAAGAAACTTGGTACCAAAGGCGAGTTTTCGACTCGACTTATCATCCCCAGGCCAAGTGGACAAACTGAAGTGGTGAATAGGGTAGGGAAATTTGTTGAGAAGTCTTGCGGGAGAACATCCCCAAGCGGTGGGATCATATTTTTGCCTCGGGCGGAATATGCATATAATGACTCACCAAACGGGAGCACGCGAGAGTCCATTTCATGTTGTTTATGGAATGCACCCGAAAGGATATCGGGAGTTAGAAATACGGGAAAGGCGGAGCTAAGGAGTGTGAGATGGTAGAGGAATTTGTGGGAGATCGAGCCATATATGAACGGGTGAAACAACAACTACAAGGCGGTAGCATCAAATACAAAAGCGAGAGCGGACTTGAGTAGAAAAGAAGTTCATTTTGAAGTAGGAGATCGGGTTTTGGCACACTGAGAAAGGAGAGGTTCCCAGGAAGCGGTATAACAAATTGAAGTTCAAAAGAATTTAGGGCCATGCAAGATACTTAGAAAGTTTTCTGCAAATGCTTATGAGATTACCTCTTGATGTTGGAATATCTCCCATTTTTAATGTTGCATGTTGTACAAGTATGAAGATAATGAGTGCGAAGAAATATCGACGGACAGAGGACAGGTTGAGTGGAAGGACGAGCCTACCTCAGCACAAACATTGCAACCGGAAGATATTGGACGAAAGAGTGTTCAAAAGGACCGAGAGGACCAGATTACTTTTAGTACTTGGTCAAATCGAAGGACAAGCCGAGAGGAAGACGCCACTTGGATGGTGAAGGAATGTTGCGCGAAGATAGGCGGATCGGTGGAAGAGCTCATGGACGGGAGCCCATGAAGAATATTGCCCTCGAGGTGAAAGTGCGAGGGCATTAGACACTAGCCTGACAATGTAGGAGGTTTGTCCACATGTTGTGGCTAGTGGGGGTCAAAATATTTGATGTAACTTGACTAGGTGTCAATACCTCGACATTGCTATCATTTAGACCGGTTAGAGCGTATAGAAGTCGAATACGATTTAGTTCTATTTGTCATATCTCGGTTAGTTGAATTATTTTAATTAGGTTGTTGATTTTCTAAAAACGGTCCTCCACGGAGAGGAACCGAACGGGACAAATGTTCATGTATATAAATGTAATCCCTCGGGTGTATATAGAGAGAGCGAGAGAAAGGGGAGAAAGAAAAGGAGGAAGTTTACGCAATAAAACTCCGTGTGTTGAAATTGCTTAGGTTGAATAAACTTCAAGTCCGTTGATTTCCAAAGCTGTCGGATTTATAATTGTGAAGAATTACTCTTTAGCTGTGGGGCGATTGTGTCTGGGTAATTCCATTTCTCTGTGTGATTTCTAGTAAATTTGTTTTGGATGAACCTCAGTAGAATTCACCCCACTCGCAAGAAAGTTCGGAGTAGGAAATCCATTGTCGTCGAAGCTCTGTTTTATGATAATAGAAATCAGCTCAATAAATAAAATTACATTTGTTTGTTGGTAATAGGAATTCCCAACCCGGGAGTAGCAAACTGAGTTGAGGGCATACAAAGGAGAACGCAAACCGGACGTGAACCTTGGTCAGTACGTAACAAAACCACGAGTGGATTTGCGGAAGCGGTGCCTATATCGCACGCTTTTGCGGGTTGAGTGGTATTCCCAGAATTGGAGCGCGATTCCACAGAACCGTCGATGCGTGGCAAGGGTGGACCCACTGAAAATCATCATTCAAAGCACGGCCATTGCGTGTTAACGTTCGTACCAGGATGCGAAGCGATATGCGTACATGTCGTTGATGCGGGGAAAGAGCCATCGGACGGTGGTCGCTTACTATAGATGCGTGGGAGATAACGAGGGTGTCGGATTAATATAAAGTTTCGAAAGATTTAAACATTGGTTATAAGGTTGGGCGGTATAATATAAAGTCGAGAGATTTATTTTAACTTTTCAAATGTAGTCAATGATATTTATTTATCAAATTCCTGAATTTGATAAATAACATCCCAGAAAGTAGGCCACGTGGAGTAGAAACGAGGTTTCAAAGGGAAATCTTTGACAAAGCCACGTCTAAAGTTAACCATCTCTCCTTAGAAGGGTCCGATTTCGGTTTTTGTTGCGTTGAAAGCTAGCTGAGACATCTTCTTAAATTAAACTTATAAACATTTTGACCTAGATGATGCAACTCTTTTCATTAAGAAAGTTGGCGGATCGGTTGTATATCTAGTTGTATATGTTGATGATTTGATGATCACAGGAAACAATGATGAATATATATCATCTATAAAAAAGGAATTGAAAAAGGGTTTTTGATATGACAAATTTAGGTTTACTTCATTATTATCTTGGAATTGAAGTTGATCAAAAACCACAACATATTTTCATCTCTCAAAAGAAATATGTTGATAAGTTATTGAGCGAGATATAGTATGATGGGAATGTAATCCTGTTGCTACTCAATGGTGCGAAATTTGAAACTCACTTTCCCGAAGAAGGAAAGCCATTTGAAGATCCAACAAAGTACATACACGCTTCTTTGGAAGTTTTATTTATTTTATGCCATTACTCGTCTGATATAACCTTCTTTGTCGGAATACTTTCCCGGGTTTATGCATCATCCTTGTGAGGGGCATTGGGTAGCAGACAAAAAGGGTTTTGAAATATTTAAAAAGGAACTCAAACTTATGGCATCAAATATTCCAAAGTTTTAGACTTCCATCTTGTTGGTTATTGATTGATTTTGATGGAGATAGAGAAAATGGAGTCTCAACACGGATATTCAATGAATCTTGGATCGGTAGCCATCGGTTGGAGATCACGCAAGAATCTATTCCTGTTGATTCTACCACTAAATGTGAATATGTTGTAGCGGCTCAAGCCACTAAGGAAATCATTTGGCTTACGAAAATACTCAAATATTTGCGGGGAAAACAAAGAGCTTCAACTCCTCTATTTGTCGACAACCCTGCACGTCTGATTGGCTAGGAATCCAAGTTCCATGATCGAACCAAACATATCAACACCAAGTATCATTTGATTCGACATCATGTAGAGGCCAAAACAATTCATCGACATGTTGCCCAACCAGAACAAATTACGAGATATTTTTACCAAAGCATTAGGGCGTGAAAAGTTTGAAAATTTTACATCTTTACTTGGTATGTCGGATGTCCCTTCGAATTAAGGGGAAATGTTGTAATCCTACGGTACTTCTCCTATTTGGATTACATTTAGGAATGTAGTTTTTTTCAGATTTATAACCAATTACAAGTATCGGTTAAGATACCCAATTGTACGATGTATAAATGCGGTTCTCATTTGAATGAATAAATCAATGGTGATCACACTATTCGATGTAACACCAAATAGAATCCAACCAGTACCTATCCCTAGTTGGATAATTTAATATTGAATTAATGTCGATTTCATAATGAACCCTTAATGGTTTGATATCAAATTGTGGATTTCTCTCACCATTAATCTCAAGTTGTTTATATTTTTGAAAAGTAAGGTTCTAGAACATACTAAGAATCCAGTGTATCTAACTTATATTTCCCATTTTCTTTGAAAAAGATCCTAATGTGTAGTTTGGCTATCTTTTGTCGTGGAATTGGAAAAAAAGGCACTACCAAAGTCAATCCATCCTTTCATATCTCTAAATTCATTTTCAAAGCGTAAATGGGTTTCATGGCATCTTCTTTCTCATACTCTAAATTTTCGGTAATTCGGCCTCAAAGTTTTTCTTTTCCAATTCTCAACGGCACAGGAAAGATGGGAGAAAATACCATGTCAAACTCTCGCCAAACTTGGAACAAGAATTTCAAAAAAGTGCTGCCAAAATTATCTCTCATTATACCATACTCGGTTTGCAGCTACACTTAAATATGGCCACAAAAAGTTGGATATTCATTCGATATGCCCGAGCACTATACTTCTTATTCTTGGTTATTTTCTCAAAATATTTGAATAAGGGGTTTTTTATGAGTTAAATGTATAGGAACTTTTTGGGGTAGTCTCATTTCATACTAGGTAGATTGACTTTCTTCCCCCATCTTAAAGGTTAATCCCTAGAAAGGAATAACAATACGGAAGTAGAAATGAATAAAAATAAATGGACACTGATTCAGAAACCTTAAAATGCAATTAAAATTCCCAAGAGAACCTAATTTCCAATAACTAATTGAAGTTTCTAAGACTTGAATTACATATTAATATCAAGATGCGTAAATCTCTTTGTCCCTCCTCATTGCATTATTATAAAGCTTCAATTCAATATTCCTTGAAGCTATCACCTTTACTACCTCGAAATATAATCCTCTCCTTGGCTTCAACACTCACAAAATAAAACTCTTAAAAATTGCCCAAAATCTTATTTAAATCCTTAGATATTAATAGAAATGGAAAGCCAATTATAAGATGGTGATGGGTTAAGCTAGTGGGTTAGTATGTCGGTTCTTAGTCAATCGATTTTTTTGGATTTCTTTCAAGTGGCAAGTGGGGAAAAAATTTCATCAAGAGACACCCAAGATGTCCATGAGATAATTTAGGAAGTGCTATGTGCCTCTATAATTATCCATGGATGCTGTAGGCATCCCCCAAATGTCATCTAAATGGGGTGAAATGTTTCCCAAGACTAGAGGCATCCACAGAAAATAGGGCAATTTTCTCAATTGCCTTCACAAAGGGAAATGTTGTGGATTTGTCTCAATGCAACAATGGTGGGAATACATAGGCAAAGAGTGATAGTAGAGTAAAATATGTGCCTAGTTATATACATATCTAGTAGAGAGCAACTCTATGTTCAAAATACGGTAGCATAGTTTTTAGAAATAACTATGTTTTTAAACCAAAAATGTAGCATTCATTCTTATAAAAAGATCTATAATTAAAAGGAAAATATTTTATGAGGTATGTAAAAATTGAAATTATACATAGACATAGATATCCTTCAAGTTTACATATAAAATAAGCCTTTCTATTCCTTTTTTTCTCTTGCTCATATTTATGTGGTAGTAAATAGTGACTCGAGATACTTAGATATTCATTTCTTATAGCCTTATCTATCTAGTGGTGCGTGAGATTCTTGAAATTCAACATCGAGGTAGAGGGCGAAGAACCTTAGAGCTTATTGAGAATGGTTAGTGAAATTGTGCGGTGAGAACCTGCATAAAATTCATATTTTTTTCTCAATAAAATTAAAGCTTAAATTGAAGATTAAAATCACAACACTTACATGATAATTTCATTGAAAGTAAGTGTAAGGCCAACTATGATTCAAGTATATTTTTAAAGTTATGGAAAACCTTAAAAGAAATTATACTTGAAAAAGTAGAATAAATTGGTTATTTCTTTTTCGCTTCATTAAATTTTTTTCTAAGTTTTACTAATATAGTACAACGATACTCTGCACAATGAAAAAAATTGTACTTATATAAAATTATTTTATAAAATACTCTGTGTCACAACAAACATGCATAAGCTACATTTTAATGGCAATATGTCATATAGGATGAGGAATTACATATATGTTCACATTTTGAACTTCCAACTTCTTTTCAGGTCTTCAACTTGTAGAGTTTAACATGGAAAGAAATAGTTTGCTGAGTATATGTCACAAATTTCCAATTCACAAATGCATATTTTGTTTGAGCCAATACACTCGTGTGCAAATTTTTTTGTCAATTCAAGCCACATATTGAAAGGAGACTAAAAGGATGGCTTTATGTCATCCTCACAATTTGCATGCGAGATGACTTGATAAAGTTGATTGAAGATGTAAATTTCATTGGCATTGAAAATCGGGAGTTTCTATGTGTATCGAATAATATCTAAAATCCACAATTCCCATGACTCTACTCTCTAAAATTTATTCGAGAAAAAATGTCAAAATATACCATCTAGAGATTCGGCACTAGTCTAGCGAAGACATGATTTAATTCCCATGGGCACGTAAAAGAGAAAATAAAAAAAGCACAATGCCCAAGACTCCATTGCCTAAAGTTTCTTCATAAAAAATTTTTGAAATATTCATTATTAAGTATTGGAACTCATCCATAGAAGAGATGATCCTATTCTCCACGGTGTTAAGCTCAAGCATGCCTCACGTTCCCAAGAAATAAATATCAGTGAAAATTTATATGATCCAATCCCGAGGCACAAACTATGAAATTAGGCTTGCTAAACTACCTTGAATGGATAATCAAAGTTCCAAGAAAGATTCATTGTGGAAGCAATAAGCTGCATGAGAAGTGGATTGTCTGTGTTTTTGAGAAATGGGATTCCATTCAATGTTGTTTATATTGTGAAGTCACAACCAATAATACTTTGAATCAAAGTGCAGATTTGATACAAAATAATTTTGATTGTATTTGTAGCACTACATTTAGCCCTATCTTGGTTCTTACATCATTTCCACACTATTTTTCATGTCATCTTGGGAGAAATATCAAACCAAGGTAAAAAATCTATGTATAGCTTGAAATAAACGATTTACTTAAGCAAGAGTGTTCTTGCTCGGAGCACATTTGAACTACGAGAGCGAAGATTTGTACAAAAATGTGCCACCTGAAGCAGCAAGTGTTTTAGCCTTCGCAATCTTAGAGGAAAAGTGTATGTGTCTCATTTTATTATTTCGGAGATTATTCCACGCATAGCTACTTTTATTGTTTTGAGATAAAATATGAAACGAGAGTGAAAAGAAGGAGATGCAGCTCACGGGTGAAGGCCTACCACTGGAGACTACACTCGGGCTGAGAGATCACATGTCGTACACTCTACATTCATGAATGAAAAGATTAATTCATTAAGTACAATACTGAGAGAGTTAGGAAGTTGCAACCAAACCTAAACTCTGGGAACAAATCCTAAAGCTCAGGGAGATACGTTACAGCTTATGTAACCTTTTCTCCATTAATACAAAATAATATAATTGAAATTTTCAACTCTTAATGGAGAAAGGATTGTCTTGAACTCTAGCATCCTTCTAAACAATTCAAACTTCATGCGTGCAAGAGGATTTGTAAAAATATCGGCCATATTGTCACAAGTTTTTACAATGCTTCAACGATAATTTCGTTTGTTGTAGTTTCTCTCTCGACAAAAGTGGAGGCGTGAGTGTCTATGTGTTTGGTGTTTATGATAGCATCTGCTTGGTATGCTCATGGTAATAGTGCATGCGGTTGTCGCTTTCGATGGAAGTAGGGTTCTGTCGTTCTTCTCCTACATCATTGAGAATCCTTCTCAACCAAGAGTACGCTTCACTACGTTGCTGCACTCAATGCTATGATACTGCGCTTCACATGAGAGAGCGGTGCTTTCGATGCTACGCTTCTTCTTTGCTCCATCGCTATGACCGGATCCCACTATGTTGAATGCGTGACCTATGATAGACCTTCGATCGTCCGGGTTACACCTTGATCTGAATTTGCAAAAAACACTGCTAGAATAACATTAGATGTGTACGTGTATACCAAATTCCACTGATTAACGGTACCACAAAGATACCTCAACTCGCTTTTTCTTTGCTTTGCGAGTGACTTTCGAGTGGTTTTGACACGAATTGGCTCAAACCAGCACTAGCGAGGTATGCCGAGTCGAGGTCTTATTTGTTATTAGAGATATATCAAAGGCTGCAACCCGGTGTACTAAGCACATTGTGGCATCAACCTCCTTAGTGCCATCATCACTACACAACTTTACTAGTCTAGCGCAAAGGTGTCCTTTGTTGATCTACAACGATCCTTTTCCAAACTTTCTCCAATATATTTCTGGCATACTTCCCTTGGGCTGAGAAAATTTGCTACCGATTATCTCTCCATACTTATAATCCCAGACGATAGTGGAGACCTCTACGAGGATCTTTGATTTCAAAAACTTGTGCGTAAGCCTTTTGATTCCTGCTGATTAAATCATCTGCATCTCCTATTATAATCATGTCATCCACTTACAAATGCAAATCGAGAATAATACGCACCTGCCTATGTGTGCATGCATACTAAATTTGGGTCATTTAAACACATAAGCAAAACCATACTCTAAAAATAATGAATCAACCTTTTCGTACCAAGACACAGGAAACGCTGTCTCTAAGCCATGTAAATCCTTTTCGTGCAATCTACACAAACAAGATTTTCCTTACGCCTTTGGCACAAACCCTTAAGACTGTACTTAAGTAGATTTCCTCTTTTAACTCACCATTTAAAAATGCCGATTTGACATCAGCTTTGGTGTGCAGCTCCCAATTGTGTTTGGTAGGCTAATGCTATAAACGTACGATTTGTATTTAACTTTGCTACGAGGTGCAGAGTATCATCAAAATCTATGCCTTCCTGTTGTGAGTACCCCTTCCTGCTAACCCTACTTCTCAGCACTGTTTTTCAATACTTCCATACTGCATTCATTTTTGGTTTAAACAACCATTTTACATCCTATGGGTGTTTTATTCTTAGGCGAGTTCAACTAGGAGTCCTAAAGTGTCATTTCTAAGAATATATTCTATCTCTTCTAATTTATTCATTGCGAGCTCTCCACTCAGCTTGAATTGACTAGCTTCTTTTTTTCATTGAAAGTGGGCTCTACAATGTTCAAAACATTTGACATCAAAGCATAGTCTTTCAGCTTTTATTGGTATTTGAGTCTTCCTACTTGATATCCTTGGTAGACTTACCTCCAATTATGTTTCTTCAACTCTAATTGGGCTTGCATTATCACCTTCATGTGATTGTTTCTTCTTCTGCTCCCGGCTCTCTTTCATCATCGCTTCCATCATCTCATCAACGATGGAATGTGCTAATCAACACCAATCGTCATGACTTTCCTTCTGAGCTTTCAGTTTCATGCAGAAATACTACATCCACGATTGCACAGTATCTTACGAGACTTTGATACTTGAACAACTTATAAGCTTTAAAGTATGTGCCTTCCAACAAAGCTTGCATGTTAACGGCTTTAGGGTCTAGTTCTTCCTATCGGCTTTGGGTATGTGAGCAAATTCTTTTGAGCCCAAGTACTCTTAGATGGTTTATGCTGTGTGGTTTGAATCCATATGAGAGCTTCAAAGGAGTTTTGAAGCCAAAGATACTGGTAGGACTTATGTTCTTTAAATATACGGCTGGTGATTAATAGCCTCTGCAAAAACTATTAGATGAGACCCTTACCTTGTAACGCTACTCCTTGCGCACTCTACTGAAAGGATTCTGTTCTTAAACGCTGCTGCAACTCCATTTTGCTATGGTGTGTGTGTACTTTAGCAACACATACAATCCCATAAGTCTAGGGAAATTTCACGAATTCCTACGCTTGTGTTCTCCCCTTGATCGGATCGAAGATTTTTATACTCTTACCAAGCTGTGTTTTCCACCAAGGTTTTAAATTCTATAAAGCCTTGGAAATTGACATTTTCTTACTCGGAAAATAAACCGCATGAATATCTAGTGCAATCATCGGTAAATAACGGAAAATAATATGCTCCACACTAAAGGCGCCGCCTGCGCATGGGTCCACATATATCGGTGTGCACTAGTTCTAAAATATATGCTTCAACTATCCTACTATGCACATGTATGCGATTTCTCTATGCATTTTACCTAAGGCACAAGCATCGCAATTTAGCGAGTATTACTGAAAGGCAGAGCCCTCAACCATACCTGTTTCTTTCTGCAATAACATGAGGTCACGAAAATTCAAATGGCCCGAAATCTGCGATGCTCGAGTTGTTCGATCTGCCAAATCACCTACAACGTGGCTTGCTTTGATATACTCTTTACAACCCGATGCAGCTATAGGCTTCAAATGTACGCCACGCTGTTGCAAAAGATTTCTTTCCTACAATCGCTTTATGACACGATAGGATCTTGAGACTTCGGCTTGCATATCATTAGATCGGTTGTATGGATACGGATGTGAGTTACACCTAATTCCAGGTTTTCATATAAAACATTATTTAGATAGGCGAGATTTTTCCATTTGGTATTAGTCATGCTGAGACGTCTATAACGCGTTAGTCTGTTATCCACTATCATCTCCCAAATAGATTTTTAGGTGCATACGTACTTTCTTGATAACTTTCAATTCCTTTGCTACACCGTCTTCAGGAGTGCTTTGCTGGAATCGACATGCGGATGTCATCCTTATTAGATATCTCGAAGAAGAGCACGATCCGGTAGCCTTGTGCTTGATCCTAAAGTCATGGCTAGAAATCTTTCATCTACATATTCTTCAACATCTTCTTCAATGAAGTATCCTGCTGGTAACTAGCGTTTCCGGCTTCCTCTTTGCATCATCGGCCTGCTTCTTGACGCACACATTCTATCCATGACCACTTATTTTCACAATAATAACGCTGCTTTACGGGATTGTTTTGTAAGCATACCTTTATACGGACTCTTACCAGCGATGCCAACTCCTTTCTACTACGGTTACGTATTGATTGCTATGTACTAATGTGTGCTTTCCTCTAAAAGATCTTCATTTTCCATCGAGTCGCAAAGATCATCACTGCGGGAGTTCAGGATTACTGCGGCCGCTCACTCCTCTTGTAGCCAGATCCACGTCGGATCTTCAAATGAAGGCACTTTGACTCCACCTGCTGCCACCAATCCGGTGATGAGACATTTAGAAAGTCATCTGCGCTGTCGTTGCATTCTGTATTCACCCAGAGGTCCAGTCGAAAACCTTCTCCCCGATGTCCCCCAATACTGTCACTGCATCTACATGATTCTCGCGACCAAACTGTAACGGTGGTCTCTTTCATCCTCTTCATTGAGAACGAGTTTGTTTTTAAGTGCCATAATTGAAGCATATGTCTAGGTCTATCATACGGCCTCTGATAGTCGTCTAGATCTCGCGGACGTTGCGAGGTCTACGATGTGAGGGATAATGTTGTCCTATTGCAGACATCTTCAGCATGACTTTTCACCTTGTTCATCTTACGTCATCATTATTTGCTCTGTGTCCCTATGTTTAAATTCGGCCCTGCACACTCATCACACGCAACTATGGACCATGACATTCCCAGCTCGTAAAGCAAACAAGGCTGAATCTTAGACTTTCGGTTTGTGAAGTTAGATCCCATCGATTTTCCGGACTCAACGGAGATAAGATTCCATTGTATTACTCATCTTGATCTAGAAAGCAGATGAATCTACAGCTTGATATCAGTACCTGTCATGAAGTCCTAACTCTTTCGAGTACTGCCTCTTTACTTACCCGTCGATGTGGTCTCTGATCCCGCCTTTCGTATCTTCAATTCGGATCCACAAAATCTGCAATTCAATCTCACTCCCGATGAAAGCAAAGTGCGTTTGTTTCTCGACCTACGACCGAGCCGTCACGATTCAGCGTCCGTCTGATCCTCTCCGGATAGATCACTGACCTCTCGATCACTGCAACTGATCGATCAAACGAAATACGAGGCTTCACAGTTGGATCCCCTTGAAGGTGAAGTTCGCGCCCTCCCCGGCAGAAAAATCTTGCCCCTAGATGATAAACGAGTGTAGAAAAAACACTTGGTACGATTTTTCAAAGAGTAACGTTCGTTGCCAATGCGGCATTGTTTGCGAAAGTGGCGTGATTAATGGCCAAATAAGACAGCTCCAATTGCGCTGCTGGCGCGCGGCCTTCGATGCGAGGTAGCCAGCCTCTCCTTCTGGACTGTTAAAAATTCGAGGTGCGAGCTGCGTATTCATACGCGTATACACCTAGCTCCAGTCGACTTCCTAAAGCTCTACGTGCTTGCTGCGAGCACACGAGGGCACCCTCAAGCCACAAGGTGATTCACCTTACAAAGGCAAAATGGCGCATCAAAGGCACTTCAGCCACAAAGGCGATAAAAAATGAGGAGCTCACCCAACATGCGAGCTGCGTGCCAAGATAAAAATATCGAACGAGAATCGAAAAGAAGGAGATGTAGCTCACGGATGAGGCGCGCACCGGAGACTCAGGCTCGGGCGGTCACTCTCAAGTACATCTACATTCATGAATGAAAGATTACATCATTAAGTACAAACACTAGAAGTTAGGAAGTTGCAACCGAGCGCCCCTAAACTCTGGGAACAAATCCCTAAACTAAAGGTCGATGCACCAACTTATGCAACACTTTTCTCCATTATTTTCAAAATAACGTATAATTCTTTTCAAATTTTTGTGGTGCTATTTTCAAATACAAGGTAATATATGTGAAATTTGAGTTTGTGGTAACATGTTATCTGATGTGACTACAAAATTCCCCAAGATACATTGCCCAAATTTTCTTGAGAAAAATTTAAGACTATCCTTTCTAGAGCTTCAGAACTTGTCCATAGAAGAGATGATATAATTTATCATGGAACTAAGCTCAAGCATGCCTCGCGTATTGAAGAAATAAAAAATCGGTGAAATTTTAGGAGAGTCAATTCAAAGGCACAAGCTAAACTTTTTTGTTGAAATTAGGCTTTCACTGTACTCTTGTGAACAAATAATCAAAAGTTGACCGTAGATGTTTTTGTGTAAGAAATAAGATGTAGAATTGAGTTGAGTTGTATTTTGTGACTTGGGTTTCCCTTTAATGTTGTTTGAGACATGGTGAGGTCAAGACCAAGAACATTGAATCAAAGTGCATATTTGATCCAAAAGAAATTTTATTTTCTTTGTACTACTACATTAACGCACTGCAGTCTCTTGCATCATGTCCAAAACTATATCATCATAGAGCGTAGGATCAAGCCAATATACAAAATGTATGCTGGATTAAAACTAAGGAGTTTACTTAAGCACAAGAGTCTTTTCTTTCGGAGCATATTTGAACTACGGAAGTGAATATTTGTACAAAAAATATTTTCATCTGAAGGGAGGAGCAAGTATCTTAATCTTTGTAGAGTTACGAAAGTGTACATTATCACTATATTATTCTCATATGAACACTGCTCTTATTGTTGCATGGGGATATTTTCAAATACACAACAATATATGCCATATTCCCACTTGTAGGGTATGTAGTGACATGTTATCTTATGTGACTACAGAATGCCAGTGCTCCATTTTCTATAGTTTCTTTAGAAACAATTTAGAATATCCTTTCTAGAGTAGAAAGATTTTTCCAAAGAGGAGATGGCCCTAATTGATCAAGGCACTAAGCTCAAGGATGCCTCATGTACCAAAAGAAATAAAAAATTGGTGAAAATTTACTAAATGAGAGGCATAAGCTAAACCTTTCGTTGAAATTAGGCATATGAGCAGGATGATTAAAGTTGGCACAGAGATTTGCTTTGTGGAAGCATTAATATGCAAGAGTTGTTAAGTTTTATTTTGAGACTTGGTTTTTCCTTTTTAATGTTGCTTGTGACATGGGGAGGTCAAGCTCAAGAATACGGAATGGAAGTGCATATTTGATCCAAAAAATAATAATTTCTTTGCTGTATTACTTTGTAATGGGGCAACAAATTTTTTTGTCCTAGTTTTCTATTAGGGTTTCTTGACACATATATCATTTAGATGCATAAAATAATAATTATAGTTCTACTTAAAGCACAACATCTGATTTTTCATCACACACATAAGGTATTATCGAAAATACTGTAAAACCAATTTTTCCAAATCGAAAATATGCTTCAAATTTCAAATGAGTACAATCCCAGATATGTATTTCACTAAGATTCTACAACCACTGTAACTAAGATCCTCTGTCCAATGATATCTAAATTTCGAATACCAATCAATCCTTCAAGATACCAACTAAAGAATGAATACAAATAAACAAAACCCTTGTTATCATGTATTAAACCCTAACCATCTTTTTCCTGGTTGATGGTGATGTCCGCTGAAAGTATATCACTACGAGTTCGAAGTTTGGTAAACCCTTATGATGCGAGTAAAAGGAACAAATTCTATCAAATCCATGCAACATCACCACAAATAAGAATATTCTTACACGATATGGATATGTCGCATCTAGGGTTTACTCTACAAGAAACAAAGTGATCCGCTTCCAAGGAAACTGCAGATCAAGGTGTGGTCCTTGATTAATTTGTTCAAGGTATAATGAAATTCATAGAAGACTAGTAAAATATAAAGGTATTTAGTATTTTTGTGGCTCCCCAGTCCTATGCCTCCTTTACATTGTTGAATTGTTTGGCTCGGGCTCTAATCGCAGAGATTATGCTAGATCAACAAGAATATTTTGCATGCATAAGCAACTCTAGGACATAAAATTAGTGAGACGGGGGACCCCTACACCCACGGATCAACAATGATGATTGTAGTCTATGGGTCAAATTTATACAAATGAATCAAAAACAGAAACCTCTAAAATCCGCTAAAATCTAGGTTGAATTTTGTCACCCGCATTCCATCTTTCGATAAGATCATTCCATGACTTTTTAAGAGCCATGCAAAGCTATGCCTTTGATCAAAGGAAGATATTGAGAACCATCAATCGACCATTCTCCCAACTAGATCGGAATAAGAAAAGAGTGAAACAACAACAACATTCTCGACCTTCGAGAAACAAAATAGAAGAGGTTAGTAACCCTTCCCTATGGAGGTGAAGTTAACCCTACCCTCGATTTCCAGAATGGTAGAAGGAGATAGCCCCTAACCGGTGCCCGATGCAGAGTCGGGGCGATTAGAAACAAATTTGAGATGAAATCGGGGCGATTAGAAACAAATTTGATCTACAAACCAGTAGAATCGGGGTTAAATGTTTATTTGGGCTTATGTTTTATTGGCTAAAATATAACAATTATCTATATTTTTAAATAATTTTTTCGACTAGTCATAGAAAAAGGGTGTAATATACATTGTCTCTCTAAAATATAAAACCACTTAATTTCACCCATGAGCTAAGATTCATCCCTAAAATTTTTCTATGTGATCCACTCATCATCCATGGCTCGTATCTTTGTACAGTAATTTCCATAGAGCCTTATCCACTGTATAATTTAAAGAGTATGTCTATTCCCACTCCCCATTTTTATTGTGTGTGTGAGGATCTCTTCATTCTAAAAGCTCATGATCTTAAGGTATATCCTATTTTAGCAACTAGGAGAGGGAAAGACACTGAGTTGTAATCTTCTTGGGGTCTAAGTATATATGGACCTATACGAGCTGAGAACACGCTTCTTTATACATGTCCTTATTTATAAACATCCCTTCTAAGGAATTGAGTGCATCTGCACGGTATAAGTGGGAACAACGGGCAATGCAAAAAATAACATTGGTTAGAACAATTATGCAATAGGAATGCATTTTTTTGCTTCTTTATAAAATATGATATTCTTAGTGAGACCTAACAATGTGGAATGAAATCCCCCAAAATACCTTAAGCCTATATCGACCATCGATAGTTTAGTACTGAGCTTCAGATTTTTCTCCCCCAACAACACTCTCGAAAAAACCAAATAATGGGTAGCTAGTTAACATCGATAAACAAGCATTATATATAATGCTAATCTAAACCATCCACATGACATATGGGACCATCTAATCAAGGAAGCGAGGATGTTGGTGCGATAGTTAACTATATGTTGGCTAGGTAGATGGAACTAGCTTGGATCTTTGGGTGTTAAGCTGAAATTGGTTACAATGGGTGGGAAGGTAATTAACTCGGCCAACTCAATCCACATTTACCTTAGAATCTACTACTAGGGCTTCCACTTGGATCACTTGAATTTGATGTAGAGATCATGAGCTTTTGGCTTTGCTACCTTTCCTGCACTGCGGGTATCGATGTTATAACACTGATCATTGAGTAATATAATTACTCTAAAGAATCGATAAGCTAAGGCTATGGGCTAGCTTAGCTTATATGGTTGTGGGATTTAGGCTTATATGTTAGATGGTGATGCTTTCTAGCTCATTGGTATGCCTAGCTTTGCTATCTATGGGTATAGATATTAGGTTCGATCAGCGAAGGTCAAATTCGTTATCTCTATCCCTAAGACCGGGCTCTACACCTCAATCACGAAACTACATAAATTAGATATTTATCACGAAGGTAAGAATTTGGTGCTTCAACTACTTCTTCGACTATACAATCAATCGAATAATTAGATCTACATGTATAATTAGGACATTTTATGTGAATAGACATAGTTAAATCCATGGTCACACATAAACTCTCCAAAGGGATTACGGGATACATTTATGCAATATCTCAAACAGGTGCATTAAATCATCAATTTGGGCATAAAAAATGTTCCGATATGACATAAATTGTGTAATTTGTAGGGATTCAAAACAAATTTCCGGTTAGTACAAAGTCATATTATGAGTGTAAGATGTGCACTTTTTCAAAGTACAAATTTCTATGAGAAAACAAGGATTGCAATTTGTGGTACAAATAGATATGCTAAGGAAAGTTTCCCGAAAAACCCTTTATTAGAGCATTTCACATCGGTGTTGATCCTAAGCGAGAGTACAAATAGATCTATGGGAAACTTGCCCAAAAAGCCACTATTATAGAATTGTACGCATTAGTGTTGTGCATAAGAAAATTCATTAGTATCTTCACGGTACCACCACTAATAGCATAGGCAAGTAAGGAAATATATCGGTTGAATCGAGATCATTCCCTTAGTATCATGAAAACAACATATCCATGAGTCTTCCATTATGGAAATGAGTGTTCAATTTTTTTTCTTTTAAATGCATAGAATGTTACCTCATTTTATAGAGTTTATTCGGTTTTTAAATGTCGAACACTGGTATCGATAACACTCCATAGGCTACGGTTGGAAGTAATAAACAAAATCTTCTACAATATTGGATTGCATGTACCTCGGATGGGTCTCTCTTCAAACCAAAAAAATGCTCACCTCTAACATCAAGTTTCCCACGGACCTCCAAAAATGACTATCCCAATCACAAATGTATGAATGATGTTCCTTTTTTTAGCCTCTGAGACAAAGCGACTCAATCACACCGCTGTATGAACAAACCGAGAAGAAGTTGAAAATTGCATTATGTTTTGATATCCTCTTGCTCTCAATACGGTTTGAACATCACGGAGCATCCGAGTTTATAGGTGTACTACAATTAGAAAATGATTTTTCAAACCCCATGAGGTCAAATTTGAGGTCGAAGTATTCCAAGCATCTTTAAGCTACCAACTCTACGAAATTGTCTCTATCAAAAATCACAAGAGATTCGATGTAATATTCCATACTAGGAAAGGCAGGTAATATTGAACACACAACTAGAATGTCAGCAATATTAGTACAAGCACATGAGAAAAAATCATAGATCCATTATATTATGTATCCATGACAAAATATACAATATGTTGAGGAAATAATCACTCAAAGTAGGCAAACAAGCCTCCGATTGCCCAAATACATTGAAACCACAAATGATCTTTAGCTATATAGAAAATTCGAGTACCTAAACAAACGCGATCCCTAGTGAGGTTAATGCAACTAGAAAATGGCAACAATTGGATCTACTTCTATGATGCTCAAAAGGAGTTGAAAATGGAGAAATAGTCTCTCGAAAACACAATCCCAAAGATAACCTAGGAAATGGTTTCTTGAAATACACGGAGATGAAAAATATACTGTACACGCAACTCTTCGGTTGAATCACAACGTATCAATAGAGATATGTTGAAATAAGGCTGAAATGACAAATATATGGTTGTATGTCCTCCTCTCTAGCGCTTTCCTGGTGAAAGGTTGCTCCCTTCACTAGGAAATTAGCTCATAAACGAGGTTTTTCACGAAAATAACGCGAGTTCCTCAAAGAAGAATCACGTTGTGGCTGGAAAGAAGTTGCTTTGGCCCAATGCCGGATGGTGGAAATGAAGCTCATAATAGCTCTCACAGTGGGCACTCGAAGTCCCCCGAGGGACGAGAATGTGTGATTTTCCTCTAGAAATAGCCTTGTACTAAATAGTACAACAAACTCGCTAAACGGTTGAAGCATGCGAGAAGTCACAAGACCCGAAAGATAAAAAAAATATTTTGAGTGCCTCTCATGGTTGTTATCCCTTCCGTATATGCTTGGTGAGCTTCCTCACCCTTTTTCCCCACTCATTTATGATGCTACTCCCATGCAAAGACTCCTCCTCCAAAGCTGCTGTTGTCCCCACTAGCTCCACTCTCTCCTATGGCGGCGTTGTTGATTTCGTCAACCTTGACCCGGGATCTACATGTATTGACCCTTTCCACACCAAGGTTTTTTATTTTAGCTAGCTAAACGTGATCCATATTCATACTAGAAGTGGTTTATTCCTACTAAAGAGATTTAAGGGTCTCTTTACCCCAATTATTCATCTAAGATGTGAATAGAAGCAACATATAATATTCCAGCTAGCTAAAAGCTAATTGGGAATATTACGGTCCTCTCCCAAATTTTTCTTGTCCTTAAGCAGCGGTACAAAAGGATGTTTGCAAAATATTCTCTCCTTCCCAAGTGGCATCCTCATCAAGTAGATTCCTCCATCAAATCGGATACTCTCTAATCTACCATGTTTCTTAGCTACCTCTCCCAAGTATCCAAAGATATTTTCTAGTTGTAAAAGCGAGATAGCCCTCATCATCAATAGGTGGGAGATCCATGGTGACATACCCATGTTATCCAATGGCCTTCTTAAGGCATGAGACATGAAAAAATGTTATGGATCTTACTTCCAATGAAGCTCCAACTCATATGCTACTTCCCCAACATGACGGATCACCCTGTATGGCCCATAGAATCGAGGCTTAAGCTTCTCGCCCTTCTCCCTTTATTTTAGGGAACTTGTCTATGTGCTGAAAATGGAGATAGAACAAATCATCAACCTCAAGCTGCCTCTGTGTCCAACCACGGTCTTCATATAACTTATGTTGGTTTTGTGTTGTAGCAGTGTTGTCCTTGAGGAGCCTAGAAGTACATGTGACTCTCACCGAGATCCTCCCTTTGCTCACAGGAGCCTTGCTTGCCCCAAACATCACATCAAAAAAATGATACGGCATCATACCCATAAAGAGCTCGAAATGGGGTCATGTAGATGGACATGTGAAAAGTTGTATATGTAGCAATACTCCCCCAAATGGAGCCGGTCGCTGAGCCATGCCCTTTGCTGCCCAAAACATACGTTTTACAAGTGCCTTACGAGCCACTTTTTTACTATCTCTTTCTATCCATCGTGCGGGTGATGGGTGCCTCGGTGTTGCTCCTTACCCACTAACTTAAAAAGATCTGCCAAAAGCCACCCATGGGCGATTATCCCGATGCTGAGCTATGGTCTTTGGAAGACCATGGAGTCTAAAGACATCTCGAAAAGGGCTCGGCCACAGCAGCAAAGAAATATATCATGCGGACAGAAAATAGAAATGTAGAATACTTTGTTAGCCAGATCAACGACTACAAAGATACAATCCTTACCTTGAACCATAGGTAGGCTGGTGATGAAGTCCATGGAAATACTCTCATTTTCAATGCTAGAATAATGGAGTCGCGCAACAATCATGCGGGATGGTTGTGATACCCTTTTTCTCTAGCTAGAAAAGCCTAACTGCACTCCTTGATGTGTTGGAGCACATATTCCTTGAGGCCCTTCAAACAGCTAGCGAAATCTCTCTCGAATGCTGGTATGTCTTGAGTGGATCCTCGATGCACGGAAAGTGGTGAATCGTGCTTGATGCACGCAAAATATTCTTCTTGAGTCTAGAATATCTAGCGAGAAGACTCGGTCGTGGTAGTAGATGACCTCATCCAACACTCTATGCCTATCATCGGTCACCTTTCCATCTAGGATCTCACATGCAAATCAACCTTTCAGGAATACTCTACTAGCAACTAGGCCTTCCAATGCTGCCATCCATACTCATCGAGGGCGGTGATGTTGGCCTCGCAGATAGGAAGCATCTACCACTACATTTCTCTTCCCCTTGACATATTCCAATTTCAAAGTCATATGCTTATGGATATTACTCACCCATTTCTAACGCCTCTCCTGCCGGTTAGCCACGCTCCAAGAGAAGAATCGAAGACTATTGTGATGAGCTCTTCTCTCGGAATTTGTTACCCACCAAATATTTCCCGAGAACTTTGGCTTAGGCATGCATGATATCCAACATCTCCTTATCATATATAGGTTACAATATCTAATGTGGCAACAACTTCGACTCTCAAAATCTATGGGGTGTCCCCCTTGCATCAACAACGCATCTCATTCCCTCCCCCTAAAGCATCATTCCATTTCCGACAGAGGGGTAGAGTGCATATGGTAGAACCAACACCAAAGAAGCCACTCACCACCTCCTTGAGCTTATCGAAAGGCTCTACTGCATTGTGGCTTTCCAACTAAAATCTCCCTTCCCAGTCAGAGCTATAAGTTTCTAGTTGATAGAACACTTAACAAACTTCAGGTAGTGGGTACAAATGCCTACAAACTCAAAGTTACTGTGACATTCTTTGGCTCGAGGCCAATCCATGATAGCATAGATCTTCTCTTCATGAAATCTCACTCCATCTATTTTTTGAGGCCTCGGGGAGATACGACGCGCTTGGCAACAACAAGAGGGGATAACCACCCGGTCACGGACCTTAAAGTAGTCCTTTACGTTTGGGATAGTGGCTCCATGTGGATGAGAATGGGACCGAGTTTCCTAGAATTGGGTTTTGTATGATTGTTGGGTTTCTCTCAAATGATTTGCATGAATAATTACTAAAAACTAAAATAAATTTATTCTAAAATGCAAAAATTGAACTATAAGTCCCAATCTAATCTAACTTAGGGATAATGCTAATCTTGTGTGATCCCAGAATGATATCTATTCAATACTGTGATGATTTAGATCAATCACGGAATGAATAGAATTAATACTTTTGTAAGATGATTCTTTTGAGAAATAGTTAATCAAAAGAAGATGTGAAACATATCGCATATATTCGATGATCATATATAAAACAAATCAATTCTCTCATATACCTTATATCGTATCAATGGTGTATGTGATATTTTTAAACGAAATAATCGATTTCATACATAATTCATGAAAGCTAGACTTATCAATAATGTTTAAAATAGAGTTCGACGTATACATGATAATAGTTCGGATGTGTGTTGTGCATGTTCATATAATCGAGTGATAATAGGCCACAATCAATCCTTCTATCGATAAGTCTTTCGGAGAGAATACAAAATTGCATCAGCATTGATCCACAAAATGATATCCTATGCTTGAAAATATGCCATGTTCCACCATTTTATCAAGGCATCCACAAAGCTTGCAATAAAGAATTCTTTGTAAATGCTCTCAATAAAAATTACTTGGACCCTTCTCTAAATGCACATGAGAAGGGTTTAAATACTACATTAACTACTTACAAAAATATATTATACAAAATATCTTATGAGGTGGTTTCAAACAACCTTCCTCATTCCTAGTATCTAATTGCATAGGGTTTGAAATTAGTAAAAACAAATTAAATTATGATCATGACCGATGATGAGATTAACGCCATCTTTGCTTTTTCTCACATATCAGGGCATCGGTTGAACTTGCATCAAAGCTAGACACTAGTGTCTTCATTTTCCCGGTAAATATATCGCATCCTGTAAAAGTGGTGCCTTTTGCATGTTTACACTTATGAATCCAGGAGAGGCTTATTCAATGTCATTGTTTGATTATAAGAGCTTAGCGATGTTTGACTCGGTATGGTCCCTATTATTACTCAACTATGCAAGTGTTTCTTCTTAGAGTTGACTGCATGTTTTTTCCAACTTTGCTCTAAATTTTTTAGATCGGGAATCGATTTGTGATTTAATTCTTTAATCAAACCGGAAGGAAGGTATGCAACATGTGGTTAACAGTACTTTGACCATACTCTTTGATATACTTGTTGCTCTAGCTATGGCCAAATTCTGCTGTGCCTGTATCCCGAGTTGCACATAAAAGGATATCTTTCAAGATCTGTTGAATCTTTGGGAGGCTTTGACTTTGTCCCTTCCTCTGAATCTTGCCATTCAATATAATCGAGAAATGTTGGTGCGAGTTCATTGAAGCGCAATTCTGCGGTTAATTGTTGCCATTAGTTAAGTGCTTGTTCACTGATTTCCAAGTGTGGGATTATGTATACCGGCATTTGTAAGATAAATGAGTTTGCTGTTTTGAGAGTAAGGTATTTAATGCCAATGACCTTCATTCTATGAATTTCTTGCCATTAGGAATACCTTCATATTTTGTAGAGATCTTCTCTCGAATTTTTAATCGGTCGTGTTTCTGCTAGATGAGTCATTTTCATGACTTATCTTAGAAAAAGCACTTCCATATCTTGTCAGAAATTTAGGAGGTTATCTTTGCTCTATCTTCTGATTCAAAGTTTGTTCCTTTCTTCATCCGGTTTGTTGTTGTATGTACGCGATCGTATCATCTTTTTATTGAAACAAAATGAATACTTCGACTACCTGTATCCTTCGTTGCTTGGTAGTGCATTGTTCCGGTGGGGTGTGATAGTTGAGTCATATTTTTTATTGGGTGTGAGTGTCTTTCCATACGACTTCCATTACTTCATTTCCTTGAGGTGTTCCAATCCTTCTTATTTGTCTGTTGTTTCCTTACTACGAAATTTATGAAGAGGATCTGTACGAATACATCCGGTGGAGGGTATTAGTTTACCTTGAGCATAGCTCATCGGTAGGAAACACAAAGAATGACTTACGTATCTTGGGAGTTTATCCCAAGGACTTTCAATGATTTCTTTTTCTTTGGAAAACTATTTGTTCCGTGGAGTGTGAGTACTATATCTTTACATGGGAGACGATACCTGCTTGAGTGTATCGATGTGTTGCTTTGCATTTTGAAATCCAAAATTTATCTAGTTCGTTTTCTTTTAGGGAATCTAATTGTTTTTTTCTAATTTCTCTTGCTTGCTTCGATTTCATGTAACTAGTAATCAAAACATCCAGAGATACATTTGAGTCTTTGTTCCTGTCCTCATTAGAACCTCATGTGAGTGTGCTGGATTTAGGTTCAATTTGACAAAATTTTGGACCTCTTCCCAGGATCCAACGGTTGCAAAATGTCTTCAAATCTATCATCGATGTGTATGATAGGTTTGATTTTAGACTGACTCGGTAAACTTGTTAGCAATCTTTTATGGGTCGAACTTCCTTGGGGGTAAAATGGGGAGCTTCAAAAAGCTCAATCATTCGACATTCTTTCCCGTGCTATGATTGAAATTGCTTTGAGGTGAATGTACCCACATTGAATTTGAGAAACTTGGCCATAAATGTCTTTTTACTATCTTTCAAAGATATAGTGAGTACATTACCAACAATTTGGTAAGCGACTTATCTACGCCATGAGCTTTATACGAAACATATAAAGGGAAGAACATGTGGAAGAGGAGCTTCCAAATATTACACGTATATGAAAATGATTCTTCAGATAAAACATCTCTATCATTTGGAGAGTTTGAAATGAGCCTCATTAGTGGAACCTGAGGGCTCACTCTCTGTCAAACGATGTGATGTAGCGGTAATACTAACTTCATAACACTGCTTTTGTGAAAATGTGGTGCATAATTATGTTCTTGTTGGAGCCTCACATAATTTGTGATTGGTAAGACTAAAGGACTGCGGGGAGACAACGTGTGAACCACTTTGGGATTCTGGGATCTAGCCCTCCTGAATCCGAGAGAGGATCACCTATAAGTGCAAAGATTGATTTATCTTTAAGCCTTTTAGGATGATATTGAGGCTGAGTGTGAAGATTCAAGGGTTTTTGTTTGTTTTGGATGGTTGAGAATGATTTTTAGTTGGGCTCACGGAGAGTCCTAAAAATGAAATAGTTTCAAAGGAGTGAAGGTGTGAACAATCGAGAACAAAGATTTAGGCTGATAGGATAGATATGACACAACACTTAATCCATTAGGCTATGGAGTCATAAAAGGATTTAATTGTGCAACAATTTCAAGAGGTGATCACAAAGGTGCAGAGTCATACTATGTCAAGACTCCTTTAGATTAAATGATGGAATGGAGCATTAAAAGAGTTGAGAAAGGTGGAAAAAAGTCAATTATTTCAACAAGGATTTATCCAACCTTCCAAAACAAGAAAAGCCTTTTTCAGAAATTGTTTGAAACCAACCAAAGGACAAGGCTAACCATAAACTTCTTTGGACAAGCTTGTATTAAAGCTAACTTATCGGACAAATGATATAGCAATCCCACATGACTACTTTAAGAAAGGATGAAAACGGATAAGAAAACAAAGTGCTGGCTTAAGATCAAGCAAGATACTTTTAAATCTAAACCTACTTCAGCACTACTCTTAGGGAAAACCTTCAAAACACCTTTGGAGAAAGAAACTAGAGAGACGAGGCAAACCATAAACTTTTCCGGTCTAACTTTACTCGGCATATAATGAAAATATCATTGAAGAATTTCCTTTCAAGTATTGCACATCAAAGACTTGAGAGATGGATAAAACCAACATTTCCTTGACATGTTTGCCGTAACTTGAGTCATTCTCAAACACTGCTGGTGGATGAGCGCTGAAGATAAAGCTTACATCGAGTCGAGAGGAGAGATGCTTGTAAATAGTAAATCCTAACTCTATGCTTGTTGTTCTTTATCGAGGAGAAAAGTGAATAAAATGGCATACATGAAAGAAGAACAATAACACGGTAAAAGAAATGCTTCACCGATGATATAGACCGGGATCCCAAAAAACCCGACTTGTATATTGAGTGTAGATCCAATTGCATACTTTCAGATTTCCAGTGTTTCGGTACCTCAATCATCTTCTCTTCTCGAGCCTAGCTTCTTCGATCGCAAAACATGGCTTTCAAGAGCCTGCGAACAATATTTACATGTAGAAAGTTTTGAAACGCAAGTATTACATCAAAGTTCGACAGCCTAACCGCTATCATCATCTCCTACGAAGTATTTATATAAGAATGAGAGTGTGAAGAAAGAAATTTTATAGAGGTTTAAGTATCATTAATTTCCATAATAAATGCAATCCTCGGCGCTTGAAAACCATGCAAGGCATAAGGCGAGGATGCATTCAACCTATAACTACGTTCCATATAACTCGCGTGCTGCCTTTTAAGACTTAATGGATGAGAAGATTGACTTCGAGGGTTGTTTCATATCTTCATAACTAACTTTGTTGTCGGTTGTGATAAGTTTCTTTGGTTGTAGTAAGCTACATTCAACGGTACTCAAACAAATATCTTTGAAATATGCCATTCACTATGCCTTTTTTTGATTTGTTTGAGGGCTGTGAGAATAGACTCCTTTGGTAGTTGGAGAGGATTCAATTAGCCTACGATGCGCAACGTGAGGCTTCTCGGATGCAGATAAATCTGATTGTTCTTCCTGGCTCTACGGTAATTTTGATTTAATCTGTGTTATAGGCTTAGTAGGCTTAATCTCTATGCCTTCGGGTCTTCAAATTTTCTTCAATTGTGTGGATTAGGCTTTAGATAGTTGAGTATGCGTAATCCCTCATGCTCGTGTCATATTCAAACATGATTTCTACTTTTGATTTTATCCCTGGATACTGATCCACTCTCTATCGGATCAAGGTTTGCTTTGTGTTTTGTTGGTTTTGCGAGCGAGCGCGCGAAGGGTTTTTATAATGATATTAGTGCTCATCGCAGGCATACATACAATCATGATTTGAAACTCTACATAATGATCCCCTTCATGAATAGTGGCATGAGGGATCGTCATCCCAGAGCCATTGATTTTATTTTTTAAAACAACAGAGAAACCTTTAAAACTTGTGCAAACACTGGAAAAAATTAAGAAAAATCTGTGGGGATGGGGTTTAAGCGCGCTGGAGGTTAGGTTAGATCGTTGACCATTGGATGGAAATCCACCAACGGAAAAGGATTGCTCGGCGTCGAATGGGGAGAGCCGATTGGATAAATAGTGGTGAAGATTAAAGTCCCAGTCGTTGATACGCAGAGATCCAACGGTTGAAATCAACCGAGGATTATATAATGCGAGAGGGGTAACATTATAGCGAAATGGAGGAAATTGTAAAGGAAAAAGGGAGAAAATATTTAGCGGAAGGTAAAATGGGGCTTAAAATGAAATTTGGGGTCGATGAAATGATGCGTGCCATTGGATTAGATCGAGCCAACGTCGTGAATCAACGGCGAAGATTCGTGATGAGGTCGCTTGGAAGAAAGGAGTTCAAAGGTAAGAAAATGCGGCGAGATTAAACGTGTACATCCGAGTTAGAATAATCGACGGCGGAGAGTCCACTGATGAGAGAAATCTACTGGGAAGAATGGTGGAGAGCGACAGGCTGAGCGGTCACTATGCCTGGCTACTGCCGTTGGATGAGAAAAGGAATGAATGGCGGAGATTTAAATATGCAAAAATGTAATGTGATGGGGAAAGGTGGTTTCGAGTGGCTGAGCTAGTTGGCGCGTTGCTCGAAAGTGGTTTTTAGAAATTTGCCAAAATGCGATATGGGTCTGGCGGACGGTAGTAGTGTCCTTTAAAAACCGCCCATGCTCAGCGTAATTTTTGAGCATTAACTTCCGAACTCAAAATCACGCGATATGGAGTCTTAGCGCGTCGGATGAAAAGGTGGAGATTAGAGCGCGATAAGATAAGATGCGCGGAGTGGAAGAAGGTGGGCGGGGCCAAGGCGGTTTAGATCTGGGCGGTGGATCTTGCGAGATGGACGGTCCCGAGATCGGTCGACGAGGGAGGAGGTAGGTCCCAAAGGGAGTTGGGCCTACTTAGGGTTGAATATGGACCGTAGGATCTAAAGAGATGGAAACTGGCCTAGATTTAAAGATGGGGTGATGAAAGGAAGAGCGAGGCCGGGGGTTCGGGCGGAGATCGGGTGCAATGTGAACCGTCGATACGCAGAGATCCTCGGTGGATCTTCTAGGAAATATTTTACATTCGTACGTATGAAACAAAAAAGTGATCCAGTTTTATGCGAGCGCATACGGAGTACTGAGATATAACCATAGATCACGGAGATGCGGCCATGAAATAATGCTTCATTTTATTAATAAAGCGAGATAGCATTGCCAATAAAGCTTACAAACATAATGGAAATAAGCTAGGAGTGCTTTGGTAGCGTATCTGCGAGAAGAGATGTAGCGTACTGCGAACCTCTATTTCGTGTTACATTGAGGCTCGCAAGCCTATTACGGACATAATATAAATAGATGAGCCAGAGTGCGCGGCATATCACGAGAAGAGATGTGGCGGCTGCGGCGAGCGTGTTACTGATATAGGCAACGATTCGGAACAAGCGAGGAAGACTGGGAGCTCTCAGTGGCGGCATACATGCGAAAGAGATGTGTCGGCTCCCGGCCCACCGAGCGTGTTACAATGCGGGAGATGATGGGCCGTGGCGAGTTAGGGCCTTGGTCGACGCTTATCTACTGAAGGATGTAGTGTCGGCTCCCGGCCCCCTCCAGCTTGTATTACAATGTAGACATAATGGAGATGAGGCGAGCTGAGACAGCAGCAGTGGCGCTTATCTCGAAGAAGAGATGTCTCAGCTCCCATCACGAGGCTTGTCTTACGATGAGGCTCGAGGGCCTATTTATTGTTGAGAAAACAATGTAGAATCCGAGAACGTCAAAACCCTAACCGTATTAGGAGATGAGAGCGCCAAAGCTTGTGGGTCCCGTTTGGAGTAGAGTTGGTGGATTTCAACTTCCCACGGGCGTAACTTTGGCATCCGATCTCCAGTTTGATGCGCTCATTAGCTCGTTAGAAAGATCTATCCAAGATTACAAATTTGGAATAGGCAACATCGGTCCATGGACCCATGTTGCCCTCCGTTACCTCCCAAAAAGCGTCGTTTTGGCCCTCAAAAGCGAGCTCCGGAAGTTTAAGACCCGAAAAAGCGCTACAAAATAGTAAGTTGTCTGCCGAAACTTACAAGCCCGAGAATAGCTGATGGTGGGGTTCGAAATGGACTTGATGGGTGGCCACCAATATCACGGTTATTAATGCCCCAAAGCGGCTCTCGGTGTGCTGGGACCGAGCTTTGCTATAAATAGTAAAGGCAGCATCGTTTGCACAGAACTGGAAAAGGCTGAAAGAATTGATCTTTGCGAGTCCAAATGGAATAGGTGGAGGCCACAGATATCCACCGTGGATCATTCCTCCCTCCTTAGGAAGCTTAATGGTCTCCATTGTGTTAAGTTCCTCCATCGTGATTTTTGCTTGCGAGCTTGGTGTTGGCCGGCCGTCTTGCAGATGTAAGACGTGCCACGCCGTGGCGGCCATGGAAGGATACTGATTTGTCCATCATCGCGTTCCTCGTGTTCTCGAGGGCATCCCTCGCTCGAGATTGTGACGATCTCACTGCTCCTCGTCTTTCTTTCCTTCCGCCATGGAGGGTCGTCGGGGTTGCTGAGGTCGAGACTCATATACCCTGGCCGCGTTGGGGACATAAAAGAAAAGACAGAGACGACGGGCAGCGCTGCGATACGCAGCGATCCAGTTTTATGCAAGAACGCAACGAGAATACGGATATAACCATAGATACGGAGAGATGCGAGCGGAAATAATGCTTCATTTTATTAATACAGCAGATATTTGACAATGCTCACAAACATAATGGAAATCAGCTAGAGTGCCACGACTGGTATCTGCGAGAAGAGATGTGGCGTACGCGAGCCTCTAAGCGTGTTCGCGTGAGAGGCTACGCAAGCCTATTACGGACATAATAGGAAATAGATAGTGACATGAGGTGCGGCACGCGTGTCCACGAGAAGAGATGTGGCGGCTGACCGACGCAGGCGTGTGTTACAATATGGGCATGATCGGAACAGGCGAGCTGCACTAGTAGCGCTTGTCTGCGAGAAAGGAGATGTCTCGGCTCCCGGCTCGGGCAATGTGTTACAAATGCGAATGATAGAGAGATGTGGCGGGGTCGCCGTTTGCGCTATCATCTGGAGAGAGAGATAGTGTCGGCTCGGCCCCCTCAGAGCTTTGTATTACGATGTAGACATAATGGAGATGAGGGCGAGCTGAGGCGCGGTCGCCGCTTATCTGCTGAGAAGAGATGTGTCGGCTCCCGGCCTACTGAGCTTGTCTTACAATGAGGCTCGAGGGCCTATTTATTGTTGAGATACGTATAGGAATCCGAAACGTCCAGAAACACTCCACCGTACAGGAGATGAAGCGCCATGGCGCTTGGGTCCGTTTGGGTGGGGTGGTGGTTTCCAACTTCCGGGAGCGTGACTTTGGCATCCGAGTCTCTGTTTGATGCGCTCAATAGCTCGTTAGAAACTCTCTGTCCAGGGATTACAAATGTTGGAATGGGCAACATCGGTCCATGGACCCGAATGTTGCCCTCCGGAACTCTCGAAAAACGTCGTTTAGGGCCCTCGAAACGGCTCACGGAAGTTTAAGACCCGAAAAGCGCTAAAAATAGTAAGTTGTGCCGAAACTTACAAGCCTGAATCGCGATGGTGTTTCAAATGGACTTGATGGGTGGCCACCAGCATCCACTGTGGATTGTAGTGCAAAACTGGCTGCAGGGTATGCGGGACAGAAACTGCTATAAATAGTAAAAATTTGTCTTTGGAAAGTCTGGAAAAGGCTGAAAAGAATTGATGCTTTGCGAGTCCAAATGGGAGATGAGGTGGGAGGCCACTTGAAATGTCCACCTGGATCACGAAAAGGGATTCGAGTTGATTTGGACCGTCGGATCTCTATGAGAATGGACGGCGGATCCGATCACAAGATCGCAAAGTCGGCGGAGGAAAGAGGAAGACACGAAAAGACTTGCCGATGCGATTACCTCTTGACGGCGTCGAATGCCGGGAGTTAGATCAGGTGGTTGAGATTTAATCGGAGGGACAAACGCGGAGGAGTATGGGCGGATTTGCGGCAAAGATCTTATCCGTCGGTTCTTATGGATTTGGCCGGCTAAAGATTTAATTGGGAAGAATGGCGATGGAGGAGGAAAAAAGAAAGAACAAAGGAAGAGTGCTATGTGATTGAGTAAGAGCTTTCGATCTCAAAACTAGATTGACGGTCGGGATTTAATTGCGTGACGGCCAAAGCTAGGAAGGGTGGGTTTTGAAAGGGAAGCGGTGTGGGCTGCGTCGGATGCGGGCATGGTGAGAGCATATCAACGGTGGAGAAAACAATCCATCGTCGAAATCGGAGGAGGAGTCAAGCCATTAAAATGCGTCCAATGAACAATTGCGGCGCGATGTCTTGATGAGTCGTTGATCGGTTTTAGATCCAACGTGACATTCATTGTTGAAACAACGAGCCGTCGGGTTTTATTTATACCTACGAGGAAGGTTGGGTTTTTATAAAATACAAAGGAGAGAGAGGGTTCGGAGGCTGAGGGTTTAAGGACTTTTAGCACCCGGTTGCGGGGCTTATGGTCCCATGAGAGGCGGGGGTTTATAGAAGTTAAGCCCTCTGAAGTTAAAGAAGTATATCCTGATGCAATGCAAGTGTTTTTGAGGCTAAAAAACGAGTTTTTAAGCCTGATGGAGGGTACTGAGTAAGGGGTGAAGGATTTTAAACCAAATGGTGGGAGATTCAAATGGTTTTAAAGAGGGTCTTGAAGTGATTTTGAAGGTTAAATGAGGCTTGTAAGAAGGATTTTATGAGGAAAAAGGGGATGAAAATGGAGGTTAATTATGAGTGAAAAGGAGAGAAAAAATGAGAGGAAAAAATGGGTTTTTGAAGCGGTCTTTCTCCTTACAAAGCAACCGAGATTTTCCGAGGATTATGAGGAAAAAACGGTAGAAGATTAACTCAAGGATAAGTTATCTTCATAATACTTCAAAGAACTTTCCTATTTGGCATGAAATTGTTTCTTGGAAGGGCTTAAAGCAAATGATTTAGCCACCATTTGATATAACAGAATTTTTATAGGTGGCTAACGATCTCCATATATCTTTATGACTCAAATATGAATAGGAAGGTGGGATCCTCGGAGAGTCCATTTCCAACACATAATTTGCCCAGGCTTGAGTACTGAAAAAGCGAGGATAGCATCAAAAATATATGCACTCATGAAAATTTGACGGGTTTGGAGGAAGAAGCTCTTGTCTAAGCGATATTGCGTTAATCGATTTAGCTAGATTTTCGAGAAAGAATGGTTGCCCAATTCATGATGTGGGAATTAATACGAGAATCAATCGGGGAAGCCAATATATGGAGAACTCGGTGATTATGAAGGAGACCATATAATACGCATACATTCGCAAAGCATGGAGGTATGCAGGGATTTTCAAGTAGGCGATAAGATACATACCTGATTTCTCATGTTTGAACTTGTCATCTCAATTTCCTCCAACTACAATTGTCTTGAAAGGTTCCTCATTGTTCTTTGCAAATTTCTTAAAAAATCTATTATCATTTATGTCTTGTTGGTCGGGTAGCTTGTACATGACTTTCAAATCTTCAACTGCGAAAGAACCTAAGATTTAATTATTAGCGGTTCTTAATTGTTTGTCCTTGATTGTTGAATTTTTCAAGCACCCACCTGATCATGTCGGTCAAATGGAAAAAGAGAGTGGCCCTTGTTGTTATCCTATGAAGGAAGGAGCATGCAATATCATTGAAAGCATGGAGATTTTTGGGTGCTGCATCATCGATGGTTCTTTGACCTCACTTTACTTCGGAGTTCTTCATCTTCGAGAATGGTATAGATAGCTTGTGTTAGGTCCTATATTACTATTACCTGTGGATACCACTTATTGTTACTATTGTACCTACTGTAACCCCCCATATTGTTATTGTGTTCGCTTAAATTATTATTTTTCGGTCGTGCTAGGATTACATTGTGGCCCCACTAGGATTGCATTGTGGTCCACATGGACTCCATATATAGAAAGGAGGTTTTGTAATTTGTATCATCCGAGAATTTTTCATTCATGTAATGTGTGGAGGTTGCACACCTCAAAGTGGCTTATTTCTAAGGCGTTGTTATCTCTTTTCTTCTATTTTGAGGTGTGGTTTCACAACATTTGGTATCGAGCTTTTTGGATTCTAGGGGTTTCGTTTGCTCCAAATGTGTCATCGTGGCATTTCGCTATACTATGTCTACAAAGGTTCAGAAGCTGAAATTTGTAAGTGTCTAAAGCAAAAACTCCTAAAGGAATATTGTCACAAAATTTCGGAAGCAGTTCGCATACATTTTCGGAGATATAATCTGTGGAATTTAGGTCATTTTGCGAGGCTCACGAATTTAACCTAAAGCAGATCATCAGTGGAATTTTCACTCTAAAGTTTTTCTATGAAGGTTCAGAAAACAGAAATTTTTATAGTACTGAAGCCTAAAATATTGAGGAACGTCGTTGCAAATTTCAGATCTTGGTTCATAATAGTTTTCGAGAGATATGATCTGCAGCGAGTTAGGGATTTTTTCAGAAACTTCTAAATTTCATGTCAAATAGGTGAGCATTTGTGGAAAATATTTATAGCTCTCTCTCTAAAAGCATCTGGTGGAATGTTGTAAAGAGTGTGCCGCAAGTACACATAATTTAGTTTTCTATCTATCAATTTCAAAGCAAAAGGAGGAAAAGCGGTGACACATGGCAAGTCATACAATTTCGCTCTCTTGAACCCGGTCCATAATTGGGTCATTGTGGGAGATTAGACCGCAACTTTTCCTGTGAAAAATCCAAATCGGATACGGACTGTGGCATTTGGAAATAAGCTTTAGAGGGCTACTACGAGGGCCTAATTTGGAATATTGAGGATCTCCAATTATATAGATAATTCAATTTCCAATATCAACCTCCTCAAAAGCAAGTAAGAGAGAGTGTTTTTAATTGCATAAGTCTTGTTTGAAGAATCAATTTGAATTCATTCCAAAGGGAATATTGTAGAATGTCTCGGTGATTGGATTCTAAAATGGACCCTAAAAACAATTCAACACCCATTAAGCCTTTAGAAGGCTCTACTGCGACTCATGAAGATGAAGAATAGAGACTTGCAACATATCGAGATTACAAGGAGCAATTGCAACAAAATTTCGCTCTCACAAGAGACCAACAGAATGAAATGGGAGTTTTGAAGAAAGGCGTGGATAGAGCTAGAGCTGGATGGTTTGAAGAAAGGCGTGGAAGCTAATATGAATGGTTTGGAAGCTAATATGGATGGCATAGAAGTGGGCATGGAAGCTAAGATCGATGAAAAAATGAAAGACTAACTATGGAAAAGCATGAAGAATGATCCAAAATTCAGACATAGAAGGTTTGGCAAAGTTGATACAAGAAATGTTTCCTAATGGTGAAAATATAGTAGAGGAAACTTCATGATGAGAACAAAATAAATGTTAATCGTGATTTCATAAACTCTAATGCTGGAGGGAAAGAACCACCATATTCCAAAAATGGGTATGAGGAATTTTGATGGAAAGGATCCTATAGCATGGATCACTACGGATGGAGAAATATTTTGATCTCATTAATGTGAAAAACACACAAAATTACGCATTTCAACTTTACATTTAGAACAAAATGCATTTGTATGGTATCGAGTGGCTTTGATCCCATAAAAAAATTGTCACTTGGTCAATTTTTTACGGAGGAAATGCTAGCACATTATGACGATAAAAAGAGCAACACCTTCTTTAGCGAATTGATAAATCTCCAAAGCAAAAGGGTTTAGTGGGGGAGCACATTGAGGACTTCCAAAAATTGAATATAAGAGGTAACTAATATTTCGAGAGGAACACATGATTTGCAGTCTTTCTTCATAGGTACTTTTAAAGGACCAACCTCCAACATGAAGTTTTTGTTTTGGAACTTGATTCATTGGAGAAGGCATTTAGGTTGGCCGAGAAAAAATGAATGTAAAATTATGGCGACAAGGAAGCCTACCACTCACTTCTATAAAGAGGGAGAGTGTTGCTACTCCTCGATTTGCACAGCTCTGAGGTTGACACCACAAAGAAATTGGAAGAAAAGAAAAAGAGAAAAAGGGCTTTGCTATGGTTGTGATAGCAAATACACTAAGAGTCATAAAGTGTCGTTTGAGAAGAAATTATTTTACATAGATTGTGAAGAGGAAGAAGAAGAAAATGAATAAGAAATCTTCAAGAAGAAAGGGTATACACCACTAACCAACCCTAGAAGAGGAAGAAATAAGTCCGAACCATATCGTGTAATGCATTGGAAGGAATTAGCACTCCTCAAACTCTCAAGACAAGAAGGACATATCAAAGAAGAAAAAAGGTAATGATCGTTTGGATTGATTCGGTGCGGTACATAATGCATTCATTGTAAGGTAGCCAAGGAATTGAATTGTTTCCTGTACCCGAAAGCACTAGAATGTCCAAGTGATGGTTGCAAATGGAGGAGACTATAAATTGCTACCGGAAAATGCCATAATATCAAGCTAACCATGGGGGAATATGTATTGAATAGTCCAAAATGATTTTCATTCCTATGGGAGGTGATTAGATGTTGTACTAGAAATTTCAATGGTTACAATCTTTGGGGACGGTAGCTTTTAATTTTCAAGAACTTTTCTTGACTTTTTTCGGAGGAAAGTCGTGTGGGAGTATGACTGAAGCGCTAAAATATAATAAGCTCTAATGTCATGAAAAAGCTTCTAAAGAAAGAACAACGGCGTAATTGCGGATTATGCTCGGTAGAAGTTCCCGACATCAAAATCATCTATTTCTTCGAGATCTCCAAAAAGCCTTGGACAATCATTTCCAAAGTGTTTGAAACTCACAAAGGACTCCCTCCTCACCCAGTGATGCGATCCTGCTATTCATTTGGTTGCGGAAGTATTCACTCAAACATCGAGCCTTTATAGGTATCCTTATGTCCAAAAGGAGCGAGTGAGTGATGAAATTGCGAAATGTTGGAGGAAATTTGAGTATAATTCAACCTAGTCGAGAGTTCCTTCTGCTGTCTGCACGTATTGGTACACAAGAAGGATGGATCGTTTGGCAGCTCATGTACTACTGGATTATAGGGATCTTAACCAAAGCTCACCATTTAAAGATAAATTTCCCATTCCTAATGATTGATGAATTATTGGATGGATTACATGGAGCAATTTATTTTACCAAGTTGGATCTTCGTTCGGGATATCATCAAATTAGAATGAGAGGCTGAAGTTTTTCCAAAAAGCGAGCATTTTGAACTCATGAGGGTCATTATGAATTTTTGGTCTTGCCTTTTGGCCTTACACGATGCATCTTCTACACATTTCAAGGGTTGATGAATTCCATTTTCAAACCCCTTCCTTAGAAAAATTTGTGCATAGTAATTTTTTGATGATATACTAATCTACAACGTCTTGGAAGGACAATGTTCAACATGTGGCCAGAGTGCTCAAACTCTTTGCGGGAGAAACAATTATATGTAAAAACATCCAAATGTTTCTTTTGGAGTACAAGAGGTGGAATATGCGGGTCATATTGTATCTCATGAGGGTGTTGAGGTAGAACCTAACAAAATTAAAGCCATTAAGAAAGTAGGAGAAAGTCCCCCACTACCATCAAAGTAAGTTGAGGATTTCTTGGGTTATGAGGAGGTATTATCGCCAAGTTTGTTAAGAGATTATGGGAGAATAGCGGCACCTCTATCGACATCATTGATGAAAGATGCATTTTCTTGGACATCACCCGAAGCAGCTAAGGCCTTTGAACCTCTTAAAGAAGAAATGTGCATAGCACCGGTCACCAGCTATGGCGATTTCCACAAAAACCTTTATTGTGGAATGTGATGCCTCGGGAAAATGGAAATTGGTGCTGTTTTAGTAGCAAGAGAAGACCGTTGCTTGAAAGTCGTCCAGTCAAGGAAAGTATTTCACGAGGAAAGGCTGTACAAGAAGGAAATGTTAGCAATACTTTGCATGCACTAAAGGAAATGGAAAAATTACCTAATGGGAAGACACTTCAAGGTAAAAAGTGATCATGATAGTCTAACCAAACACTTTTTGGAACAAGAAAGCTATCTTCGGAGAAACGAGCAGAAATGGAGTGCATAAAAAGTATGTTGGGTTATGACTTTTAGTAATCTACAAAAAGAAGCTAGATGTTGTTGCGGATGCACTCTCAAGAAAGAATGAAGGGAATTGGAAGCATTGTTTTATGCCATATATATTATCCAACTAGATTGGATTAACCGAAACAGATGGAATGGAAGAAGGACGAAAGTGTGGACACTCATTTAAAAAGTTGCGGTAGAGATCCTAGTACATACGATACATTTGGTTGGAAAAATGATTCCTGTATGGTTTTCATAGATCGACTTATATCTTTGTAGGAGTCCAACTAAAACAAAAAGATTGCTTTTGGAATTGTACACTTCTCACCTTTAGGAGGACACTCATGATTTTTAAAAAACTTACCACGAGGGTGAAGAAAGATTTCTGGGATGGCCTTAAATACGATATTCGAAAGGTTTGTGGTGGAATGTTTTGTTTCAGTGGGAATAAAGTTGAGACAATTAAGACGGGTCTTATACAACCTTTATCCATTCCAATTCAATGTTGGGAGGAGATTTCAGTAGGTTTTTATGTATGTTTACCTAGTCCAAAGGAAAGAGTGTCATCATGGTGGTAGTTGATAGAATTGCAAGTATGCACATTTTGTGCATTATCTCATCCATTTAAATCAAGTACTAATTGCTACTACATTTATTGACACAATTCAAAAGCTACATGGAAACCCAAAGGTTGTATGTGAGCGACGGAGATTCCATTTTTACTAGAAATTTTTTTGGATGGAGTTATTTTCTTGTTTGGGTACTCAATTGGCTCATAGGTCATCTTATCATCCTCAATACGGTGGTCAAAGTGATATAGTGTCTAAATTTTTGGAAGGGTATCTTCGTTGTTTTGTATCGATAAACAAACACAATGGGTCAAGTGGTTACCTCTCGCATTTGAATGGTGGTATAAAAATTCCTTCCATCTTTTTGCGTGACAAAATGACGTTTATGGCGACTCTATGGATTCTCATTCACCATCCATCACATCATGACTTTAAGAGAAAACTTGAAGGTTCAAACGGTGGAAGATCCCGTCGAGCTTTCAACAGAGGATTCTCCAACTCTTAAAAGATAACACGAATTTGGCACAAAGCTCGAGATGAGACAACGAGAGCGGATCAACATTGCGGCAAAGAGAGAAGTTTTGATGTGAGACCTGTATGTACTACGGCTACAACCATACAAACAAATGTCCCTCGAAAGCGAAGCTAAGAAGGATAATAGAGTATCACCAAAGAGAATACTATGGTCCTTACAAGGTGTTGCAAAGATATCGGTAATGCTGGCATACAAATTGGAGCTTCCTTCTTCTTCATGAGTGCATCCGAGTTTTCCATGTTTACATAGCTTACAGAAGAGTTATAGGTGAAAATCTCCCGATTCGAAACAATATTTTCGCGGAACTTGTTGAGGAATTGAAAATCATGTGGAACACAGGCGAGTCTACTGGACTCAAGAACTCGAAGCATCCTACGAAATCCAATCAATTTCTGAGTGTCTCATCAAGTGGAATAACTTTACACTAAAGATTCTACATGGGAGGATGAAATTTTATCACAGAAGCACCCGAGGAGCTACTCAAGTGTTGGGGACAACACTTTTTGTGAAGGAGAGGGGCATGTTAGGTCCCTATATTACTAGTATAGTCCCTTAATGCCATTGTGTTACCACATATACATATTGTTATTATTGTGCCCTTATCCATCATGTGTTAGGTCAGGCTAGGATGCACATTTGTGGCCCCAGTGTCTCTATGTAGAAAGGAGGTTTTTAGTGTATCATCCAAGAGATTGTTCATTCATGTAATGTATTGGAGGTTGCCCCCTCAGTGGCTAAACATTTCTAAAAGGTGTATGCTATCTCTTTTATTCTATTTTTGGGAGTTGGTTTCACTATGCGACTTGCCACTTTTTAGCACCTCCATCCTACGGTGCATAACCATACATAGCTATGAGACTATAGGTGACATTTACTGTGTATTCTACTACCTGCAAAACGTCCTGTCTTTATGTGCTTTTCATTTAAGCTTTGTGGATAGGAGATATCTTGAGGGAAAATCCCTATTTGAAAACGGAGAGTAATGATCAAATGATGGAAGATATAATTTTGAAATGACCAAATTCGAAAAGAAAAGATCCAGAAACATGAAATTGTTCCAATAATTATCCATAACCAAAGCAATAACTATTTGCATTGGAATGATAAAAGCACACTTAATCATTTACGAAGGCATGATTTATTTTTCACGTAAAAGCATTTATTTAAACATGTCAAATCCATTGAATCAGCTCTATGAACCTGTCTTTATGAGGCACATTACTTTTTGTTTATGCGATGTCTGCGATTTCGTGATATCGCGATATACGTAAATCACGATATAGAAATATCTAAAATTCTGATGCTCGTAATATCGGAACTTTGGTAAAGTTTGCTTAAGTTTCAAACATATATTCGTAATGCGCGTTTTATGCTATCGCTTGTGAAACTGGAGATCTAAAATCGCAAAATCGGGATTTCATTGTTTTGTTGTAACTTTCAAAAATATTACTCGCGAGATTTGTGATTTGCGATGAGGTAATCATAGGATATTTATTAAGTTTTGTTTTTGTGTTTTTATTTTAATAAAAATCAATAATGTTTTTTGGAGTTTGATTTTTTATCTAAAATGAAAAACACATTTTTAAGAAGGGTTCCTATTTCTATCTATCAAAGGTTTAGATTATTTTGAAAATAAAAATGCAGGGAGTTGTTGCTGACATAACAATTGGCAATTCATTTGGGAGAACCGGATATCTCGATTGGTTTATTTTGATATTTCTAAACTTTCAAAATGAGAAAAAGATATAAGAATAAAAATAGTAGTGGTTCATGAATTCACTGATGTTTTTTCATAATATAATTTATTTACCTATCTCATTTCTTCTTAATTAACCCCTTCGATACGATAATAGGTATCTGTATCGAACAGTGCTCTAAATTTAAAAAGTATAAAGTAGGTATTCTCTAAAATTGGTTTCATATTTTTTACTCATTTATCACGAGATAGAGCCATTGTTGCGACGAGACGTTTATAGCCTACAACGACGTTATCTTTTAACTAATAATTATTCATAGTCCCATCGAATTTGATTTCTTATTTCAAAATATAATTTGACATTCAAATTGAATTTCTTTTTCTGACACATTTTCAAAATCATTGTCCGGGTTTTGGTGGCTCAGATAGTGATAAATGTCATTCACTAATAGTAATTTAGTGAACAAGCTGACTTGTAATGAGACCCCTTGTCTATTGATTTTTTATAATCATTTAGCTATTACCCTGTTATAGTATGTGAGTATTGGTAATTTCGGTCTAGATTATTTTTCTATGATCATGATAAACAAGCTGCAGTAATGAGACTTATTTTCTTTTGAATTTGTACATCGTATATATTTCTTTTTCTTTTTTGAATTACGCTTTGAAGAAGAAATTTTATCCAGATTGGGATGAATCATTAGCTAACGTTTAAGATTTATGGATGTATTTATAGAGTTGGTAGATACCTTTTTTGTGAGAATCCTTGCTAAGTTAAAAGTTTCCTTTTTGGTGATACATAATAAGTATATTTTATGATATCAAGAGTCTTTTCGGAAAGTAAATGCCTTTAGTAAATTTAAAATTATTTCAAAAAAATAAATTTTATTTCAATTCTCATAGTTATAATCATCTTTTTACTTTCACTTATTTATAAAAGCGAAAGATCTAAATAATTTATCGAGAAATTTTGAAAATTTGAATCAACCAAAAATGATGATATTTTCAACTTTTTATTTTCCTAAAGAAAAATAAAATTTAAAGCAAATATTTTTTAATAATTTGACCATTTACAGGCAAAGATCTTTCTTACACGATAAGTCTTACGCAAAAAAGGTGGATAAGCTTATTTTTCTCTATGATTTGAAATGGACCAAGCCAAAATCTTTGGAATTTGGTATGCTTACCTTTTTCCTCATGTGCCTTATCCCATTTCAAAACAAGGTCCCCTATTTCAAAAGCTTTTGGGTGGTAGATGTTGTGTCAAATGAGGCTTTCGCTATTTTGTTGATGATGAGCATGTATGGCTTTGGCCTTTTCTCTATGTTCTTCCATTTTAATAATTTGATCTTGACTAATTTGAAGGGAAGATGAAGGATTTTCATCAATAAATTGCGCTAAAGCAAAATGATGGTATTGTTATATTTGTGGGAGAAGCGCTTCTTTCCCATAAACTAACACAAATGGAGAAGTACCTATTGAGGCTTTTTAGGTGATTCTATCTACCCAAAGAGCGAATAATAGTGCTTTGTGCCAATTTTATGATTTTTTCTATAGTTCATTTTGATGATTTTGATAAAGGTTTTATTTGTAGATTGAGCTAATCCATTACCTTGTGGATAATAGTTAGTTGAGTATTTCTAATTTAAAACCTCTTTCAAAAGACAAATTCTATTATATCATTTCCGAGAAAAGTAAGATGCATTATCAAATATCAAAGGCTGATGGGAGGCCAAACATGGTGATTATGAACAATAATAAAATCTGTAATACTTTGTGTATTAACCACCTTTAATGGGATAGCTTATACCCACATTAGGGTAATTTTGAGGTCTAAAATGGGCCTCCTAAGGAAATTATAAAATAATAGTGGAAATAATAAAATAAGATTTGATTACATCATCAAATTTTAGAGGGAAAAAAAGAAAAAAAACTACTTTTTGAACTCGTATTTTCAACTTATCTCCCAAAGTTTTTACTGACATTTCGAGCGAGAGTACTTGTTAGATGCAAAAATTTAATTCCTCATCCAAGGAGTACCTATGTTGCATAATTTCGATGGATCCTACTACACGAAAAAGTGAGAAATACGTGAAAAACGTGATTGCAATCATGTTTTTTCATGTATTTCTCATTTTTCATGTAGAAGAATCCATCAAAAGTATCAGCATGTAGATACTACTTGGATAGTGATTAAATTTTGCATCCAATGAGTATTCCCGCTCAAAATTTGAGTTAAAACTTTGGGAGATAAGTTGAAAATATGAGTTGAAAAAAGTAGTTTTATTATTTTATTATTTTTTAATATTTTTTTACCCTTTTACTTAAAAAATGGTGAATCATCCCACCATGGTTGACATCATCATCTTGAATCCTATTGATTTACTTATAAAGATTTGTATTTTGGTTGTAAATTTTTCTTAGGATGTCCATTTTAGACCTCAAAATTCTAGTAATGTTTTGTGAAATAATGCATTTGCTGATTTAGAATATGCTTATGTTGTTTAGAAAGGAGTTTGAGTTATTTCCACCTATAATATCTAACCCTCCATTGTTCAAATGGTGGTTGGATATTTCTTGGTTGTAGTGGAAATTTTGCTTTCCTTTCTCTCCCTCTTTCTTCTTGACACACTTTTCATTTTCTTGTGTATTCATGTGTATTTTTAAATAGAGTTGGCCAATAGTAACCAACATGTAGTATTTTATGAGCTCTGGTGTTTCCTCCAAAATGACCTCCATACGGTCCATCATGTAATTATTACATTACTTTTTCGGCTTTAGTTTTCTCTAAACATATCAATAATATAGAATCATAATTCTTTCTAAATAGCACATCATATATGAATTGATATTGATTTGATTTAAGCCTCAGAGCACGCTTTGTATTATAATTGAGATATAATGGAGCATATCATTTTTTTAAGAAAAAATTTCGAGATCGACATATTGTAGTAGCAGAATTTATAGACTACCTCGGACGATTGTATTTCATTTGATTGGTCTTCTTCGTTTGGTAAATGAGACGCTCTAGTTAACATCTGCAAAGACCTTTTCCTATAACAATTTTAGCGGGATGTATCTCTACATCATATTCTTGAAAGTGCGATCATCCAATTTGCTCTCTTCTCTCCTACTTCTCATTGGATTAATAATTTCCTTCTATCTTTGAGTAAGGTACTATTATTTCTTTAGTATGTGTTTTTTAGGAGAAAAGGTCTAAAATGTTTCAAAGCTTTAAATACGACATAAGCTTGTTTTTCCACGAGTGGAATAATTTAACTCATCACCTTGAAGGTTAGATCTAAAAAATGAAATTGGTGTTTCAATGTTTTCGATCATTTAGTTGTGTCAAAATTGTTGCGTATGATATATTAGAAGAAAATGTATATAATACAAATGGCTTAAGAAAATCGGGGAGTTGTTAAAGAAGGAGCTTTCAATAATGGCTTTCTTAATTAACTCAAAAGAATTTCTCTCTTATTTTCCCCATTTAAAAATTGAATTTTTTCTTGATCATTGATTGTAGGGGTAAGATGATTTGGGAGAAATTGAGAACAAATATTTTTACAAAATTAATTTTTTCTTAAAAATGATTGCATCATATTGTGTGTGGTAGAGGGATGTTTTCAATTTCCTAAAAGAATCCTATCGGGGTCAATTTGGATTCCTTTTTTAGAGACAATGAACCCTAATAATTTACCTTCTATAAGGTACGACATAACACTTTTTTTAGGATTCAAGGAAATGTCAAATTTTCTACCATCTTTCAAAATTGTGTTCTAGGTGATTAACGTGATTTTTCCCTATTCTTAGAGTAAATAGTAATGTCATCTAAGTATATAACAGGCAGATGTTGATTAGTCTGCTAGAAATCTATATCCATAGCACGTTGAAATTTAGCTTACCATCATTAATCGGCCCAAAAAGGAATTTTTTTGATATGTGTATGTTCCCCACTTTGTCTCGAATGTTGTCTTTAATTTACTCATCTAGATGTACCATAATCTAATTATATCACGAAAATATGTTGATAAAAGGCATCAATTCAAATCACACTGATTGTTTAGTAATATCTATTCCATGGTAGGCAAGGAAAATTATCAGTTTGGCAAGCTTTATTCAAACTACAAGGTCTATGCAAATCCTAATGTCTCCATTCTTCTTTCTAAGTGGGACCATGTTTGACACCCATTTAGAATATCAGATAGGAAAAAAATAACTTTTGGCTTTGAGCATTTTATTTAATTGATTTAAATTGACTTTCTAAATTTGGATGGATCTTTCTAAGTTTTTGTTGAACATGCTTATCATCTAAGATCATAGGTATGGTATGTTGAATTATGGAAGTATCATATGTCTTGAGATCCAAATAATCCCATGCAAAGATATCTTTATATGTTTTTCGACAACATTAATGAATGACATCCTTTCTTCGGGTATTAAACCAAGATCTAGGTTGATGCTTTGAGGTTTTTCTAGTGTACCGAGATTAATCGATTCAAATTTTAGAGTAGAACTGCGGGGCTTTTGAATTCATCATCTTTTTAAACCTATCTTTCAAATCATAAAGATCTTCCATTTTGACTACGAGATTTGGGAATTGGATTAGTATTTTGTTTATCTTCAATCTGTAGAGTCATGTTCATGTTCATCTACGATTTGACCTTCATAAACGCATGTCGATGTAATAAAGTCTACTATATTTGCATGATTGTTAAATACTCTCAATTTTTTACGTTGTCGGGAATGGAAGGCCTAAAGAATTAACTCAATTTGAAAATTTGTCGGAGGCTGTAAATTCTTCGGATGGTATAAGCTTAGATGCTACATTAGCAAGTAAATTATCACTTGCATTTTGTAATCTAGGAAGCTGTGGAGATATTAAATGCGAGAAAATGGGATGTGAGGCTGCGAGCTAAAGTTTGATAGTGTTTCAAATGTCTAGAAAGTACAATGAATTGTATTTCTAACTTGTCTAACAATTATTTCAGAATTTCCATATACCTGCTAAATTAACATTTAAACTAATAGCTTTGTGCAGGACCTTGTATCAATGCTTCATATTCAAATAGTATTGTTCGTGCATTGGAATTCGAGTGTGAGATAGAATTGTTTTCTCTCCTGTGGATTGATTAAAACGCAACTGCTCCTGCACCATCTTCGATTTTGGAACCATCAAAGTATAAAGTCCAAAATAAAGTCTTTCGAAATTTTTGTTGCTAAGATTAACACATCTAGAAGTGTATGTTTGAGATTCAATTTGAGAAATACGGTGTTTATTGAAAAAGGTGAAATTTGGGCATTGAATGATCAAAAAAAATGATTCGAGCTGAGTAATTTCCAAATAATATTTATTGGTGAAGCTACAGAGTTCATTTGTCTTTCTAATTCGGTGAGTGCATGTTTCATAAAATTTTTTGCGATCAACTGCGGATTTGATTTGGTTTACCATTATATGGTAACCACATGTGTAGACCAATCGGTAGCGAAATGTCCATGTAACTTTTCAAACCAATCCCTACTTAAAATAAGACCATAAAATTCGGGGATATACTTGTGACCAAAATTTCGATTACTTGCGGTACCTTTGGATTGGATGATAATCTAATGAATCTGCGACAACATTTCTCCAATGAATTCTACTTTTGTTCTATCTAATTGAACTATATGTACAATAGATTTTTGAGCTGATATTGTTGGAACACATAATCCTACATGGGTAGGTGTGGAATGCGAAAAGTCACAATGGAGTCCAAGTGACCTTGGAATGTGAGACAAGAGTCTGCACCATTTGTACTATAAATGTACATCATGTATAATGGAAAAATATGAGAGTTGCACGCTTATCCTTCATTGTGTGTGTTGAGTTTCTTGTGTGTGTGTTTATCTTTCTCATACACCATGTGTGTGTTTAACATGGTGTTTAACATGGTATCGAGTTGATACATTCATAACTTGACTCAACCTTGAGTGAGCCATTTGTGTTTATGGCATGTGCATATACGCAAAAATTCTTGGCATTTTTGCGGCATTAGAAAGTTTCTACGTTGGTGACATTTTTCCCGCATTCGCGAAAGTGGTTTTGAAGAGAGAGCATCATTGGTTTTGAAAAGAAGTAGCATTCGAGAAATTTCTTCTTGGAGAAAAGCGACACTATGCATCTGGAGGTTTTCATTTTGCATTTTCCATGCAATTCTGTATACCACTTTTAAATTTCTGCCTATTAAATTAGTGCATTTTGAAGAGGTGCTGAAAAATGTTTTGTTCAAAGTGGGGTTTTGAAGAAACGTTTTGGGTTTTCAAGTAAAATTTACGAGTTTCTGCCTAGAATTTTTCGGGAAAATTCTACATTTCTTATAAGTCCATTTTTTTCACGCTGTTGGGCTACTAGAAAAAAATTCGAGGTTTTTGTCTGCTCCGAAAATTTTTGAATTCTACGAGTGACAAATTTTATCTCTATTTGAGATATTTTATGGACTAAAATTCTGCTATACATTTGAAAAATTTTTGCATTTCTCTTATTGTCCTGCGCTTTATTACGCTCTCTATTGTATTTTAAAAAATTAAAAAAAATAAATAAAAAAATAAAAATAAAAATAAAAATTTGAGTTGTGCTCATGGCCCTTTGGCCCCTCTACCCAACACTCTGCACTGCTCCATGCACCGCTCTACAATTTGCATCTATCTACACCCTCACCCTTCGCTCTCCCTTCATCTCCACATATCAACTCGACCCCCTTACCATTCTCAAAACCCTCACGCACAGCACATCGCTCTACACTATTCCCTCGACCCCCCTCACAATACTCTCTCGGCCTTAGTTCCCATACGCTCCCCCTCGGACTTGCGTTGCCCCCTTTCCTCACGGCTCCACACTTGTCCTTCTCCTCTATCACGGCCCTCTCGGCCTTATGGCCTCTCTGCAATCCCACGCTGTGCACACTACGCACTCACCTTAACACATGCTACCCCACCGTATGCCTACTCCATCGATCGGCCCCCTACCCCACTACCTCACTCTACCGTGGCCTTCGCCCATCCCCCTATCAATAATCGACCACCGCCCTCTCTCAAACCCCTCCCATCGGCTTGACCCCAAACTTTTTCCACGGCTCCCCAATTCCTCACGCCGCACACCTTATCACTCGCCCGCATTAACCCTCGACTCCACTATCGCACTTCCACTCCCATCTACTCCTTAGACCTTCTCACTCGCCCCCTCACCACAGAAATCCTCACCCTTATCACTCAAACCTTCGCTCCTCCATGCCCACACTCACCTCGTCCGCTCCCTCTCTGTGCATACTCAAGCCCGCCCCCTCACACCTATCGCTCCCCCATCCCATATTTTAACTAATTCCCCTTCTTTTCAAAATTAATCCCTCTTTCCCATTTTTTTAATCCCGAGTTTTATTTTTTTAAATTCCCTTCCATTTTACAGTTAATATCCCTACTCACTAAATTCCCCTTCTCTATTTAAATTTTTTAGACTCCCTTTTTAAACAATTCCCATTTTTAATTAATCCATTTTTTAATTAATTTACGACGAGAGAGAGAGGAAGAAAAGTAATAGCGAGAAAGAGAGGAAGAGAGGAAATGAATGACGGCAGAGAAATAGGAAATTACATATGAAGAAGATGGACTAAATACATAGTGAAAAGTGAAATTTGCATTGTGATTTGAAGGGTGATGTGAAGACAAGTTTGCCATCATTTTTAAAACGACTCCTTGAAGAAAATTCAGCTGACCTTAAATGCTTCTTGCACAGAGTGTTTGCTGCACATTCAAATATTTTTTGTAGAGATATTGACATTGTATTGCTTCTTCATAGTTGCAATCAATAGATTTTGTACTTTGATATTTCTATAAGTCATTTGTATTTTTGAAAGGAAGTTGAATCACATTGTAAATGGGTGCATTCTTGGTTGAAGCCAACACCCTTTCAATTTTTGAGCCTAAGTTGTTGAAATGGATAAAATCAATGAGGTATTAGAGTTGTTGAATAACCTCATTCATTCGAAATGTTGATGATATGGTAAAAATGAGCAGAATGCTCTTTGTAACATTCAAAGTTGTTTGCAAGATGCTACAAAGAAAATATTGAGTTTTTTGCAGTTGGAATCTCATCTTCAGCCAAAATGATTCACCATTACGAACTGTTTGTTCGAGAAGATTGAGAAGGACTCCCATCGACTAGACAAGTCAATAAAGTTGAAGTTGATCCTCATTCGATTCCTTGTAAAGAGCAGGTTGCATGTCTGAGTGCAGCAACTCAACTGCACTTCTCAAGCCCATCATCGAGACCTTGGGAAGAGCTTGTCCACGGCTAAGCACCGAACTAGTCTTGGATATGATAAAGGATGTGTCCTTTCATATTCCAGACTACACCAAGCAATAAATTTCGGAGTGTGGGATTCTGTATGATGAGTTCACTTGCTAGTTTGTTTCGGATCATACTCCTACACTATGATTTTAAAATGCCAACACGTGATCGAGTTGGCCATATGAAAGATCACTATTTTGATCTTCATCCATGCAAGCCTTTCGTGGTCGGTTGTTAGCCACCCATAAAATTCTGTCATATCAGATGGTGGCTAAATGATGTTGGATAGCCTTCAAGAAACAATTTCATTACTAAAATTGCTGATACTTGAAGACTTTTGATAATATCCTATCCTTGGATAATATTCACTACTTTTTCCCTTCAGAACTCAAAAATCCTGCCGATTTCCAAAGCCAAAATACTGCTGCAAACCCCATTTTCCCTTTGCCTCCTTCCCAAACTAACCTCTTTTTTCTATTCCCCCATTCCCCATGAAAATCCCAAAATTTCATGCTTTTTCCTCTTTCCACTTTATAAAAACCATTGATAAGGTTCTAAGACCCCTTCTTAGCCTTATCGGAACCCTCAATTTCCTTCAAAAAACCATTAAAAAATCATGAAAAATGCATATTTTTATGTATTGGGCTTAAGTTTTTAACCCTTTTCCATCCATAGACCCGAGCGCCAGAACCAACTGACAGACCCTCGGGCGCTTATCCATTTTAAAAATTATATTTCCCCCGCCAGAACATATAAAACCTTCGATTTTTATAAAAAACCCGTCGTTTTATTATTTTTATTAAAAACCCGCTCGTATAAATTATGGAGCAATCTCCACCGTCGATCTGCTCCACATATCGGATGGTGTGGAGCATGCCATTCCTGTGGACCCCCCCCCCCCCAACCGTGCGTTGTTTCTCCAAAACCGTGTGGTTTCCATCGCACCGCCTTTGGGCGGAGGGTGGTTTTTCCCCGATGGCCAGCGATTCCATACGATGGTCGACGCGTGTCCCTTGTACGATTTGAAAACCACCGTGCAACCATCGTCCATCGCGCGTTATAGTCCGGACCAGGATGCCCAGCAAAATCAATCTCCGTCGTCCGATTTGGGCCCACTCATCCAACGGCTATCGCTCTTCGAAAGTGTCCGATGTATAATCAAAGTTCCCATGCGATAAACCAACCTTCGTACCACAGGAGATCAATCTCCGCCATCGATCTGATCTGCAGATTGACGGTCCATATTTCATCGCCCGATTCCATTGCCCAGTCAACGATTCCCCTCGGCTGACTTTCCATCGTCCGATCTCGACCGTCGATCTCTGCGCGATCGACGGCTCAGATTCATCCTTCTCCTCTGACCACCCCTTTCAATCTTGACCGTCGATCTCTGCAGATCGATGGCTCGGATTTGATCTTCCATTCACTCACTCCATGATCACTCTTGATAAATCTGGACCGTTGGATGATGCCATCCAACGGCCACACTTCCTCCACGCATTCCAATGCAGTAAAACCAATAAAAGCAGGATTTTATAATGTTTTGTTTGTATCTTGCAGGTTTTCGAAGGTTTTCACTATAAATGAAGAAAATTCGAAAGAAGAGGGTGACGACTCTCTTGCTTTCGATTTACCAAAGGAAATCGATCACCAGGTTTAAAAATTTCATATTTATCAATGATTCATGAACCATTGATGCATTACAGACCTTGTGCAGCCCTGCGCAATAGCAAGAAAACATGGATTAAGCACAAAAAAAGAGTATCAGCGCCAAAGACCAGGAAATTATCAGAGCAGAGGATTAATGGACTATTTACGAGGATTATGGCCCAAAATGATCATTATAAACCTAATCCCCAGGTTAAAGCAGAATTCAAAAAAAATCCAAAGGGTTTCACCGACAGGAAACCCTCCACTGCTACAAATTGAGGCAAATTGATTCCTCCCAGCGACTAAAAACGCCACCTATACCTCAAAGTATTCAATCAGGAGCTGAATTTATTGGTCAGGATTAGATATTTTGCCTCGACATAGCCAAAGAAGTTACTTCTGCCAAGAAATTCAATGCAAAGAATATTTGTAGAGTTACTTCGTCACCACACAATGCCTCAAAAGTCAACAAAACTCCTACCGAGCTTGAAATCATTATGAAAATCATTTAATACAGAGGATATGTATGTAGATCTCCTCATTGAACCCCTCAAAGGCCAATGAGCCATTTAAATTCTGTATTAATTGTAATTGAGATATTTTTTCAGATCTCACCTCCTTATCCTTCTATATATACTACAACAGAAGATGAGTTGGTTGTTGGTTGTTTTTTGATCAGAAGTTGTAACTTTGAAACTCTCTGAAATAAATATACAAGTCTGTTGAAGTTGAAAAATAAATTGAAGTCTCGGATGTCTTGATGATGTTGTTGCATGTCTGTTCCTGAGAAGGCTCTATCATTGGATCCATGAGCTTGGTTGTTGGTGAAGTATTCTGAATTTGTTCTATGTTTTTCCCCTGTTTTCATTATGTTTCATAAATTCTTACTACAGTAGGTTGAAAGTTTTAGACTAAGAAATGAATCCTGGAAGCACCTTAGATATGTTCAGCCTTCACTGTTTCATGTTTTCTTCTGCCGAAGTATTTTAGAGGCTTTAAACTTTCTCTTTAGTCTTCAATGCTTGTTTATTTCTATAATAGCTCAAATAGTTGGTTTCAGCATGATTTATGGTTTTCCCTGCTTGCCTGCTATCACTTGAAAGATGTTATTGAAGTCTCCCTTTGAAGTACAATTGTTTTAAAGTTAATCAAAGAGGTCGGTTTTGATCTTGCCCTTTGCCATTGCTTGAGCAGTTGTTTTGAATTTCTTTAGTTGTAATCATAGATGTTATTTAGGTGTTCCCTCTTCTATGACTGCAATTATCAGTGAAACTTTTATGTTTTCTAAGTCCTTTAAAATAAAATATTTGAGGAAATAGGGTGTTCCCCGAATCTTAGATTTCATTTTGAAAGTTTTCTCACAAGCGGCTAATTTAAAGAATGTTCAGAGAAGGTACAAGGCCTCGTCCACAAATATTTCTTTATTGTTAAGTTCTTTTCTTCAAGTTCCCTTCGTTGAGAATTAAACTTCTCTTTCCAAATCATTAATGTTCACTTCATTCCAAAAACAAAAGGATCCTATGGCCAAGTTAGATTTGCCCTTTGATATCCCATATCTTTTGAAGAGTTTGTCATGACCTTATTTTGACTCCATTGCCCAATGAACCAGATATTTCCTCTTTCTGTCTATCTTTCTTAGACCTTTCATGTTCTGTTGTATTAAACTCAATCCAACCACACAAACATCTGCACTTTATAACTAGTATAAAATCCATACTCAAAGCACACAAGATAAACCTTTGCAAACAAATATTTGAGAGATCCCTCTCTGAGAAATATTATAACTAGATCCTGGAACTCTAAAGATTGGTTCTGATGTTGCCTTGTCTTTTGATTTGCCAAACTGTCAAAACACGGGAGACCAGCATAATGGCAATCACGGTGGGACCCTACTGAGTAATACGATGAGTTGAAAGCATCTCTTAAAGTTATTTAGGCCCTTAACTTGATAAAGAACACATTCTGGACTTATCCCACCGCTCACACCAACATAATGGTGATCACGGTGGGACCCTACTGAGTAATACGGTGAGTTGAAAACATCTCTTAAAGATCTTTAGGCCCTTAACTTGATAAAGAACACATTCTGGACTTATCCCACTGCTCACACAAACATAATGGCGATCACGGTGGGACCCTTCTGAGTCAGTAACAATCTAAGTACCCCTTAGGACTTCATAAATCCCTTATTTTCAAGAATATCCGTTGATTAATAGCCACCTCATCTCCACCAACATAATGGCGATCACGGTGGGACCTACTGAGAATTAGTGGTTTGAAAACCCTTCCTCAAACTTTTTAGGTTCATTATAACATAAGTAACTTTCTTGAAGCACTACCTAACAAATGGTAATCATGATAGTACTTAATTGAATCAGTGACAAACTAAGCAACCCTTAGGATTCTCGTTAAGCCTTACCAAACCTTGAAGGAACCAATTACCAAGCCATAAGAGCAACTCTGTTTGTTTGAACACCTTAGCTAAGTGAAAAATCAGACTTGGAACACTCTCTTAACCTATAAAACCAAAATAACTCAGAAAAACCCAAAAAACATTTGAAGTTTGGCTTCATAATAAACATGGTAGTGGACCATAAAACCTTTTACCTCCTCACGAGCTAAAAACTTCCATTTTTTAGTAAAACACTCATTCTTATATATCACTTATCTTTTGTGGTGTTTTACCCTATACTCTTAGACAGAGTCTGGAAAGAGCCAGGTAGCCTCCGGATCTCATCCTCTTTTTGAGGTGAAATATCTGGTGAATGCCCTCCCAGTCAATCTCTGGTTAGAGTTTGTTGTGTTTCAGAATATCCTTGCAAAAGGATATTTCACAAACACTGTGGTGGACAGTGTACCTCTTAGAAAACATTCTAAAATTTCCACCTGGTGACTCCATAATCCTGAACAGACCTTAAGACTCCACTGGGAAGAACCCTTATCAGTATAATATCATTCAAATCCAGTTAGAGGACTATAGGATTAAAATTTGTGTAAACAGATCAGTTAACCTCTCAAATATTGTCATACTTGGTTGAAATTTTCTTGTTATTTGGGTCTAAAAACACAACATAGTGGCTCCTAGAAAGATCCACACTAGAACCCATCTTGACCCTGATCCACCTGAGATAGTTGATGACCCAGAAAGAATCCTTAGGAAGTCCCCTAAGATAGAATCTTCAACTATTTTTAGATCACCTCCAAGAGCTAATTCAGTCCCTGAAAATCTTTTAGCTCTACAACAATCACAAGCTGACTTAGTTAATCCCTTTAGGACTAGGTCATTTGGTGATTTAGATCAACTAGATTCCGAGTCTTCACTTTCATCTCCTAAGACAAGTGAACATCCTGGCAGTAGAGAAACAACACCTCCTGATTTACACTTCCTTCATAACCTAGGTGTCTCTCACCCAAGATCAGCTCAGCAATCCACTGCTGTCCCATCCACTCCTGTTCATCCTTCATCCACTGTTCAAACCACTACACTTCAGCCCACACCTCCTCTTGTCAATCCACACCTTGTAAACCCACCCCCACCACATATCATGGTAGCATGGTATGCTCCCTTAGTCCTTCATGTACCATTATTCAATCTTCCATAGGACTATCAGTCCAAAATTCCATTATATGATGCTAACAATGCTAGAACTACATCACAACATGTGGATAAGATGGATGACTACTTTGACAAAAATGAGATCGATGATGATTTTGTCAAGCTTAGATTATTTGCTCAGAGCTTAGGGGGAGAAGTAAGAAAATGGTTTAAAGGTTTAGCCCCCCGTAGTGTTAATGATCTCCAAGCCTTCCATCAAATGTTCCTAAACAAATGGGAAGTATAGAAAAATCCTCTCCAAATCCTTGCTGATTACAACAATCTCCGTAGGAACCTTGGGGAAAGTGTACAAGCCCATCGTACTAGATTTAACACAGACATAATGCACTTCTTCTCAGAACTAAACCCCCACAAGGGAATAAATTTTAAACAAATTTCCTCAAGGTTTTGACTGAGATGACTTATTCTTGCTAAGAGAAAGAGAGATTTTGCAACTCTCGAAGATATGAAAGTGGGGTGCTCTTTTCTCAGAAGCCAACTTAATAGAAAAGAGGGCAAGAATGAAAACTACAAAAAAGAGAGTATCTTTAGAGAGGAAACTCCTCTCTCCACTTCAAGTTCAAAAAAAACAGAGAACAAGGAAGAAATGATGAAAGAGAGTGAGCAGAATTAAAACTGCAAATTGAGAAAAACAGACGGCATTTCAAAACAATAGCAACAGTAAATAGAAATCACCATACTGAGAGATACAGTCTTCAAGAGCGTATACATATAAAGTATCAATAACTAGACCTCCCTTTCAACAGAACTATGTAGATCAATATGAGGAAGACAGGGAGTTGGAAAGGTTGGAAGAATCACATGTAAACTTGATTGGATTAGACAGTGGGGATGATGTTTTCCTCACTGAGGAAGAACAAGGTTTCTTCTCTGATGATCAAAATACAAACACCTATAAAAATTCTGATGACTATAGATTGGGTTTTGAAAATGAAATCATGGAAGTACACAAACAATATGATCTTAGGAGCAAGGGAAGTATAGAGAATTCAAAAGATAAGAATACTAGCACTGCTGTCAAGAAAAATACGGAAAGCCAGCCCAAAAAGACAGCAGAAAAAACCAACATTTTGGCCAGAAAACCAGATTTAAACAAAGACAAGGGAATCCAGCCAAATGTTGAGAAAAGTACCCCTAGCACTTCAGCTAGTGGTCCTAATAAAACTATTCCTATCACTAGTCCAAACAAGGTTCAGCAAATCAAAGCTGCTGAAAAGAATTCAATTGAGAAAACAGATGTAAATATTAACAAGTCAATTATTCCTTTCAGCCTTGAGGGGGAGATTGCTAAGATAAAAAATACCATCCCCCTAGCTGAACTAGTAACCCAAGATGTGTACAAAAACCAAGTTTTGAAAGCTTTGAACTTAGGAAGTGATACTGATACCTTAAACTTGACGGATGACAAACCTGAGCTATTGTTTGGCCTAGAGATTGAAGGAAAATATCAAGAAGGACCAGTCCCTCCCTTCTATGTCAGTTTAAACATACGCGATAAAATTTTACACAATGCCATGTTAGATTCTGGAGCTTCACACAGTCTAATGCCCAAGGTAGTAATGGAAAGCTTAGGCTTGGAAATTACTAAACCATACAAAGATTTGTATTCTTTTGACTCAAGAAGAGTCAAATGTTTGGGTTTAATCAAAGATTTATGTGTTAACCTAGCTCAGATCCCTGCTAAGAATCTAGTGATGGATATCGTTGTAGCTGACATTCCCCCTAAGTATGGCATGCTCTTATCAAGATCATGGGGAGCCAAACTTCAAGGAAGCCTTCAAATGGACATGTCTTATTCCACCATCCCTGTTTTTAACCAAAACAAAAGACTATACAGAGAATCCCACATGAAGTACATGGTGAGTAACATGGACAAACCAAACAACTCTCCAATCTATTCTATTCAATCAAGTTTAGATTCCTTTATCTTGTGTAACGAAGATGAAATTACTCAACAAGATAAAGAAAACATGGACCAAATCAGTTCACCACAACAATCTAATCTTACAGCGAATCAACTTCAAAACATTGAAAATCTACAACAACAAGAAAATGAAAATGACTCAAATATACTTTGGACAATAAATTTCGATGGATCCTGTAATAAAACCAGTGCGGGGGCAGGTGTCTGGATTCAAAACACAAATCAGGGTTTTTCATACAAGTTAAACTTCCCATGCACTAACAATATTGCTAAGTATGAAGCACTTCTCCTAGGCTTACAAATGCTTAAAAAATTAGAAGCCCAAAAGATATCTATTTTAGGGGATTCTAAACTTATCATTAAACAAATTAAAGGAGAATACTCAGTCAAGAATCCAAGGCTTAAGGAATATCGAAATTCTTCCCTTGAATTATTAAAAACTTTCGAAAAATATGAACTCATTTTCATCCCTAGAGCACTGAATCATCTAGCAAATGAACTCGCCTTCACTGCCGGAAATTGCCAAGTACATGATATAAATGAACAACTCAGTATAAAGGTAAAAAACTGACCTGTTGTGCCTGATAACAAAGATCACTGGCAGGTGTTTGAATCTGACAAACACATAGATGATTTCTTGAAATCAGAAAATGATTCCAGCATACCAACACCAGGAACTAGCCATAAAGAAAACTGTTTATATATTGAACAAATCCCAGAGGCGGAAATAACATATCCTGCTGACATAAATCATTGTGAGAATCATTTTGAAGCAGAAATAATGAACAATGAAGACCGTGAAGACTTGGAAGTCTTATAATGCAAAAATGATAAAATCCCAAGAGGTCTCACACCTTTAGAACACCTGTTTGAACTAAACGATGTAGCTAAAGAACAAAAAATGGAGCCTGTGGAAACAAATGTAGAAGAGCATAACATAGGCAGTCTTCCAGAACCTAAGATGATCAAGCTATCCAGCACCCTCCTAGCTCACATAAAATTGCAATACATAGAGCTTTTCAAAGAATTTAAAGATGTGTTTGCTTGGGAATACAAAGACTTAAAATCATATGATGCCAGCATCATCCAACATAAAATCCCCTTGAAGGAAAATCAAAAGCCTTTTAAGAAAAAAATAAGGAGAATAAATCCCCTTTTATTACCTTTAGTTAAGGCAGAAATCGAGAAAATGTATAATGCTGGGATCATAGTACCTATTAGATTTTCAGAATGGGTATCAAACTTAGTTTCTGTTAGAAGAAAACAGGGGAAATCAGGCTCTGTATTGACTTCAGAAATTTAAACAGAGCCTCTTTAAAGGAAAACTACCCCTTACCCAAGATGGACCATATACTTCAAAGGGTAGTTGGGTCAAGAAGAATATCCCTATTAGATGGGTTCTCAGGTTACAATCAGGTGTTAGTGTTCCCAAGTGATCAAATCAAAACTGCTTTTACCACACCTTGGGGCACCTTTATGTATGTCAAAATGTTAGGTCCCTATATCACTAGTATAGTCCCTTATTATTGTTAGTGTAACCCCCTTATTGTTATTATTGTACCCTTGTAACCCCCATTTTGTTATTATTGTTCCCTTAAATTATTATTGTTAGGTCGGCTAGGATTACATTGTGGCCCACTAGGATTACATTATGGCCCCATGGACTCCTATATATAGAAAGGAGGTTTTGTAGATTGAATCATCCAAGAATTTTTCATTCATGTAATTTATTGGAGGTTTCCCCCTCGAAGTGTCTTATTTCTAAGGCATTGACATCTCTTTTCTTCTATTTTTGGAGCTGGTTACACAACATTTGGTATCAGAGCTTTGGATTCTAGGGTTTCGCTGCTCCAAACAGGTCATTGTGGAATTTTCGCTATAAACTTTTTTATACAAAGCTTCAGAAGCTGAAATTTTTAGGGTAAAAATCTGAAATATTGAGGAAGTCTATCTAAAAATTTCAGATCTTGGTTCGCAATATTTTCGGAGATATGATCTGTGGAAGTTAGGTCTTGTTTCAAGCTCCTAAACAGGTCATCGTGGAATTTTCGCTATAAAAAATATTCTACGAAGGTTCAGAATCTGAAACTCATATGGTGTGAAGCTGAAATCCTGAGGAAATTCTTCAAAAAATTTCAGAGCTTGGTTCGCAATATTTTTTGAGATATGATCTGTGGAAGGTACTGCGTTTTCAGGCTCAAGAATTTCATCTCAAAGAGGTGATCGTGGGAAAAGTTCAATAACTGTCTCTCTGGGCATCGGATTGGAGTGCCATAAAAATTGGTTGAAATTACACAGACTTTAGTTTCTTTTCTATCAATTTCAGAGACGAAGGATAAAACAGTGACACATGGCAAGTCGTACAAGTTCGCTCTACTGAACCAGTCCAAAATTGGGTCATTGTGGGAGATTGGAAATAACTTTGTCTTAAAGAATCCAAATTAGATCAGACCTGTGGAATTTGAAAGACACGTCAGAAGGCTAATACAGCAGTGAATTTCAGATATTGAAGATTCTCAATTACAGAGATAATTCAATTTCAATACAGAGCTCCTCAAAAGCAAGTAAAAGGTGTGTATTTTTTTCTCCGAATTGCATAAGTCTTGTTTGAAGAATCAATTTGAATTGATTCCAAGGGAATATTGTAGAATAGATATCAGTATTGGATTCTAAAATGGCCCCTAAAAAGAATTCAACTCCCATTAAGCCTTTAGAAGGCTCTATTGTGACTCATGAAGACGAAGAATGGCAACATGACATATCAAAATTACAAGAGCAAGTGCAACAAATTTCGCTCTCGCAAAGAACAACAAAAAATCAAATGGAAGTTTTGAAGAAAGGCATGGAAACTAAGATGGATGGTTTGAAGAAAGGCATGGAAGCTAAGATGAATGGTTTGGAAGCTAAGATGGATGGCATGGAAGTGGGCATGAAAGCTAAGATTGATGTCATGGAAGCTAAGATCGATGAAAACATGAAAGACAACATGGAAAACATGAAGAATGATCTAAAAGCATACATGGAAGGCTTGATGACAAGCTTAAAACAAGAAATGATTCCTAATGGCGGAAATATAGTAGAAGAACTTCATGATGAGAACAAAATAAATGTTAATCGTGATTTTATAAACTCTAATGTTGGCGGGAAGAACCACCATATTCCAAAAATGGATATGAGGAAGTTTGATGGAAAGGATCCTGTAACTTGGATACTACAAATGGAGCAATATTTTGATCTCCATAACGTGAAAAACACAAAAGGTACGCATTGCAACTTTACATTTAGAACAAAATACATTTGTATGGTATCGATGGCTTTGCTCCCGTAAAAAAATTGTCACTTGGTCAATTTTTACGGAGGAAATGATAGCACATTATGAGGATACAAAGAGCAACACCTTCTTTAGCCAATTGATAAATCTCAAACAAAAGGGTTTAGTGGGGCAGCACATTGAGGACTTCCAAAAAATTGAATATAAGGGTAACTGGTATTCCAGAGGATCACAGGATTGATCTCTTCATAGGCACTCTAAAGGATAACATCCAACATGAAGTTCGTGTTTTGGAGCCTGATTCATTGGAGAAGGCATTCAGGTTGGCAAGAAAAGTTGAATGTAAAATTATGGCGACAAGGAAGCCTACTACTCAATTCTATAAAGAAGGAAGTGTTGCTACACCTAGATCTCTACAACCTACAAGGTTAACACCACAACAATTGGAAGAAAAAAGAGCGAAAGGGCTTTACTACAGTTGTGATAGCAAATACACTAAAGGTCATAAGTGTGCTGAGAAGAAATTATTTTACATAGATTGTGAAGAGGAAGAAGAAAATGAACAAGAAGAGGATATACACCAGGAACCAGCCCCAGAAGAGGAAGAAATGAATCCGAACATATCGTGTAATGCACTGGCAGGAATTACCACTCCTCAAACTCTCAAGATAGAAGGACATATCAAGAAGAAAAGGGTAATAGTGTTGATTGATTCAGGTAGCACCCATAATTTTATTCATTATAAGGTAGCCAAGGAATTAAATTGTTTCTTATACCCAGCACCAGAATGTCAAGTGATGGTTGCAAATGGAGGAACTATAAATTTCTCTGGAAAATGCCATAATATCAAGCTAACCATGGGGGCATATGTATTGACTATTCCAATGCTTACCATTCCTATGGGAGGTGCTGATGTTGTACTAGGAGTACAATGGTTACAATCTTTGGGGACGGTAGCTTTTAATTTTCAAGAACTTTTCTTGAATTTTTTTTCAGAAGGAAAGGAAGTCGAATTACGGGGTATTGAAGGGAAGCCGTGAAGGATAATAAGCTCTAATGTCATGACAAAGCTTCTAAAGAAAGAACAACGAGGCGTAATTGCACAATTATGCTCACTAGAAGTTCCAACATCAAAATCATCTATTTCTGCAGATCTCCAACAAGTCTTGGACAATCATTCCAAGGTGTTTGAAACTCCCAAAGGACTCACACCTATTCATGATCATGATCATGCTATTCATTTGATTCCAGGAAGTGTTCCTCCAAACATCGGGCCTTATAGATATCCTTACGTCCAAAAGAGTGAAATTGAACGTATGATTGCAGAAATGTTAGAGGCGGGTATAATTCAACCTAGTCAAAGTTCTTTCTCTACTCCTGTAGTATTGGTACACAAGAAGGATGGATCATGGCGAATGTGCCCGGATTATAGGGAGATCAATAAGCTCACCATTAAAGATAAATTTCCCATTCCCGTGATTGACGAATTATTGGATGAATTACATGGAGCAATTTATTTTACCAAGTTGGATCTTCGTTCAGGATATCATCAAATTAGAATGAAGACCGAAGATATTCCAAAAACAGCATTTCGAACTCATGAAGGTCATTATGAATTTTTGGTCATGCCTTTTGGCCTTACCAATGCAACTTCTACATTTCAAGGGTTGATGAATTCTATTTTCAAACCCTTCCTTAGAAAATTTGTGCTAGTATTTTTTGATGATATACTAATCTACAACATGTCTTGGAAGGATCATGTGGAACATGTTGACAGGGTGCTCAAACTATTGCAGGAGAAACAATTATATGCAAAAACATCCAAATGTTTCTTTGGAGTACAAGAGGTGGAATATCTGGGTCATATTGTATCTCACGAGGGTTTTAAAGTAGACCCTAACAAAATTAAAGCCATTAAGGAATGGAAAGTCCCCACAACCATAAAGCAGTTGCGAGGATTTCTCGGGTTAACAGGGTATTATCGCAAGTTTGCTAAGAATTATGGGAGAATAGCAGCACCTCTAACAACATTATTGAAGAAAGATGCATTTTCATGGACTCCTGAAGCAACTAAGGCCTTTGAACATCTTAAAGAGGCAATGTGCCTAGCACCGGTCTTAGCTACGCCAGACTTCACAAAAACATTTATCGTGGAATGTGATGACTTAGGAAATGGAATTGGTGCTGTTTTAATGCAGGAAGGAAGACCCATTGCTTTTGAAAGTCGTCCAATCAAAGGAAAGTATTTACAAAAACCTATTTATGAGAAGGAAATGTTAGCAATACTGCATGCACTAAAGAAATGGAGAACTTACCTAATGGGAAGACACTTCAAGGTAAAAATGGATCATGATAGTCTTAAACACTTTTTGGAACAAAGACTATCTTCAGAAGAGCAGCAAAAATGGGTCACAAAGATGTTGGGTTATGACTGTGAAATAATATATAAAAAAGGAAAGCTTAATGTTGTTGCAGATGCACTCTCAAGAAAGAATGAAGAGGTGGAAGCACTGCTTTGTTCCATTTCTATTATCCAACCAGATTGGATAACCGAAGCAAGAGATGAATGGAAGAAGGAAAAATATGCATGGACACTCATTCAAAATTTGCAGCAAGATCCTAGTACATCTGATACATTTAGTTGGAAAAATTATTCCTTATGGTACAAAGATTGCTTATATCTTTGTAAGAATTCCCAAATAAAACAAAAAATTCTTCTAGAATTGCACACTTCTCCTTTAGGAGGACACTCGGGATTTTTAAAAACTTACCACAGGGTGAAGAAAGATTTTTTGGGATGGCCTTAAATCTGATATTCAAAAGTTTGTGACAGAATGTTTGGTTTGCTAGCAGAATAAAGTTGAGAGAATTAAGACCCCGGGACTTCTACAACCTTTATCCATTCCAAGTCAATGTTGGGAGAAGATTTCAATGGATTTTATCACAAGTTTACCTAAGTCCGAAGGAAAGAATGTCATCATGGTGGTAGTTGATAGACTTACCAAGTATGCACACTTTTGTGCATTATCTCATCCATTTAAAGCAAGTACAGTTGCTACTACATTTATGGACAGAATTCAAAAGCTACATGAAAGCCCAAGGGTTATTGTGAGCGACAGAGATCCCATTTTTACTGGAAATTTTTGGACGGAGTTATTTTCTTGTTTGGGTACTCAATTAGCTCATAGCTCATCTTTTCATCCTCAATCTGATGGTCAAACTGAGATAGTAAATAAATGTTTGGAAGGATATCTTCGTTGTTTTGTATCTGATAAACAAACACAATGGGTCAAGTGGTTACCGCTCGCTGAATGGTGGTATAACACTTCCTTCCATACTGTAGCAAAAATGACCCCATTTATGGCACTTTATGGATACCATCCACCATCCATCACATCATCTTTAAGGGAAAATTCGAAGGTTCAAGCAGTGGAAGATCACATCGAGCATCAGCAAGAAGTTCTCCAACTCTTAAAGGATAACCTGAATTTGGTACAAAATCGAATGAAACAACAGGCAGATCAACATCGCAGCGAGAGAAGTTTTGATATAGGAGATTGGGTATTTTTACGGCTACAACCATATAAACAAATGTCCCTCAAGCAAGCTAAGAAGGATAAAAAATTATCGCCAAAGTACTATGGTCCTTACAAGGTGTTGCAAAAGATTGGTACTATGGCATACAAATTGGAGCTTCCTGCTTCTTCGCGAGTACATCCAGTTTTCCATGTTTCATGCTTAAAGAAGGTTATAGGTGAAAATCTTCCATTTCAAACAATATTGCCAGAACTTGATGAGGAAGGAAAAATCATATTGGAACCTGAAGCGGTCATGGAAACAAGAACTCGTCAGCTAAGGAATCGATCAATTTCAGAGTATCTCATCAAGTGGAAGAACTTACCCACTGGAGATTCTACATGGGAGGATGAGAATTTTATACAGAATCACCTGGAGCTACTCAAGCATTGAGGACAACACTTTTTTGAAGGAGAGGGGCATGTTAGTGTTACACCATTTTTTGGTCATCTAAATTTTCATCATTAGATGGACCCAAGTACACCATGTAAGACCAGTTTTACCCCAAGTAAAACTGCTTTCACTATGATTAATTAGGAAACCCCAAAAGGAATAATTAATTAAACCATAATTTAATTATTATTCCCAATCATGTTTAACCCAAAAACAAAGAAATTAATGAGATAAACCCATAGTTATCTTATTATTTTCTAGGAATAATTATTTAATAATATTCCTTGTTAAATATGACCAAATCAATCACCATTAATCAAATAAATCATTATTTATTTGATTATATCCCAACCACTTCCTTAAAAAGATAAATAAATCATTTATTTATTTATTTTTCACTAATCAAGGGATTTGACCCAAGTCAAACACCCTTTTCCTCCAACAAATAATAATAAAATATTCCATAGAGGTGGATCTAGATTTGGTTAACATTATTTTAATCATGCACCAAGATCTAGAATGACCCAATATTTTGTTATAAATAGGAGGGTTTTCCCCTTCATTCTTCACCTTTGTTGCATACTAGATCACTCTGGATCTATACAGTTGGTCTCATTTTTCTGCCATTTTGCTCCCATTGAGCTCTACCTTCTACATTGGGTTTTCTACATCTACAAGAGAGAGAAAGCTTAGATCTGAAGTGCTGAGGACTACAAAGAACCCATCCCATTGAGGAGATCTGGATACACCTTCTTGTTTCCTCCCAGGTGCCCCGTAATATAAAAATTCATTCAAAAATCGTGTTCTTGTCTTGTCTGTTGGATGCATGGAGCAAACTCTTTACTTTACTGCTTAATGTCTTTCCATTTATAGATCTATTTGTTGCAGCACTTTAACTACTAATTGCAGATCTGAAGATGTTTTGCAGCCATTATTGTTGTTAGGGCTATTAGTTATGCGTAGCTAAAGTGGTTCTTTTTCGTACACTTCGACGAAGAATTCATACTAACAGTTAGGTCCCTATATCACTAGTATAGTCCCTTATTATTGTTAGTGTAGACCCCTTATTGTTATTATTGTACCCTTGTAACCCCCATTTTGTTATTATTGTGCCCTTAAATTATTATTGTTAGGTCGGCTAGGATTACATTGTGGCCCACTAGGATTACATTATGGCCCCATGGACTCCTATATATAGAAATGAGGTTTTGTGGATTGAATCATCCAAGAATTGTTCATTCATGTAATGTATTGGAGGTTGCCCCCTCGAAGTGGCTTATTTCTAAGGCGTTGAAATCTCTTTTCTTCTATTTTTGGAGCTGGTTACACAACACAAAATGCCTTTCGGATTAATGAATGCAGGGGCCACCTTCCAAAGGGCCATGGACATAGCCTTCTCTGAAGATATTGGCTATTTTATAATTATTTACCTTGATGACATAAATTTTTTCTCAAAAACTGATGAAGAGCATTTGATTCACCTAAGAAAGGTTTTTGAGAAGTGTAGGAAATTTGGCTTATCACTGAATCCCAAGAAGACCCTCTTTGGTCTCCAAGAAGGGAAACTTCTTGGTCATATAATTTCAGAAGAGGGAATCAAAATAAACCCTACAAGGATAGATGTCATATTGCAAATTAGCCATCCTAGAAGCCTCAAAGAATTGCAATCTTTCATTGGAAAGATTAATTTTTTGAGAAGGTTTATTCCCAACCTTGCTGAGCTATTAAAAAACATTACAAACATGCTTAAGAATAACGTGGGTGTAAAATGGTCTTTACCAGCTAAACAATCATTCGAACTGGTCAAATAAGCTTTTACCCAAACACCAGTCTTGATTAGTCCTAATTTTACCAAAGACTTTTACATTTTTTCTTTTGCATCTGAGCATACAATAGCTGCAGTTTTTCTTCAAAAGAATGATCTAGGACAAGAACAACCAATATCTTTCTTTAGTAGGGCCTTAAGAGACGCCCCTCTCAAATATAGTATCGTGGAGAAGCAAGCCATAGCATTAGTGAAAGCATTAAAGGAATTTAGGGTCTACATCTTACACTCTCACATAATTGCTTTCGTTCCACATACGGTTATCAAGGATATTCTAAGTCAAGACCCTAATGGTAAAAGGGGAGAATGGATTGCAACTATTCTTGAATATGACTTAGAAATGAGGCCCACCAAACTAGTTAAGGGGCAAGGATTAGCAAAACTTATGGCCGAATCTAACTTCCAAGCATTAGAAATGAATATGGTAGATGTGTTGGAAGAAGCAGAAGAAGCTGATGCTCCTTTTATTAAAGAAACATTCCTAAATTCCCCTTGGTATGATGACATTGTTTATGTGCTTTTATATTTAAACGCCCCTCCTTCTTTTTCTAAAACTAAAGCTAGATTTTTGAAACAGAAAGCTCTGAGTTTTTGCATTATACATGGGGTGTTATATTGAAAAAATGCTGTTGGAATTTTGTTTAAATGTTTACTTGAAGATGATGCAGGAAAGATCATACACAAACTACATGATGGTGAATGTGGAGGACACCTCTACTGGAAGTCCACAGTGAACAAAATTCTCAGATCAGGTTACTATTGGCCTACCCTTTTCCCAGACACTCAGAAGCTGGTCATGTCTTGCCATAAGTGTCAAATATTTGATGGCAAGAGAAAACTCCTTCCCTTACCCTTACATCCTATCAGAGTTAAGGCACCTTTCCAACAATGGGGGCTGGACTTCATTGGGGAAATTCATCCATCCTCCTTAGCTCAACATAAGTGGATCCTCACAGCCACTGACTTCTTCACCAAATGGATAGAAGATATACCTACCAGGAATGCTAATGACTCTGTCATTATCAAGCTTCTTGAAACCCACATCCTATCCAGATTTGGTTGTCCCAGAAAAATCATAACAAATAATGTTGTTGCTTTCAAATCTAAGAAGATGGTTGATTTCTATCACAAATACCATATAACCTTGGGCCATTCCACTGCTTACTATCCCCAAGGAAATTGATTAGTTGAATCCTCCAACAAGAGTCTCATCAATATCATTAAAAAGCTATTGGAAGAAAATCAAAAATCATGGCACAGTAAGCTGGTTCATGCCTTATGGGCTGATAGACTAACTACAAAGAAATCAATAAATATGTCCCCATATCAGTTGGTTTATGGCATGGATGCAATTTTTCCTACCTCATTGGGAGTTCCAGTCATGAAGCTCCTTCAAGAAGTACAGGTTGAAGATAATGATATGCAGAGGAGGATCAACCAAACAATCCATTTACAGCAGACCACGGAGGAAGTTTATGAAAGAGCACTGTTGGTCCAAGAAAAAATGAAGAAACTATTTGATAAGAGGACCAAGGCAAACAATTCCCAGGTTGGAAGTGTTGTTTTCAAATGGGATTCAAGAAGAGAAGAGAAGGGGAAACATGGAAAGTTTGAGAACTTGTGGAAAGGGCCCTATATTATTCATGCTGAGAGGGGTCATAATACATTTTTCTTGAAAGAATTGAATGGAGAAGACCTATATGGAGGTCCTGTCAATGGTAGGATGCTCAAGCATTACTTCTGCCAAGAATCTTAAGTTCCAAAGCCTTTTCGTTTTACCATTATAAATATCATAGTCTAGCCATTGCATTCGAAGTTATGAAAAAACAAAAATACAAAAACAATAGAAAGAAAGAAAAGAGGGCAGAAATAAAAACAAGAAAGGCAAAGCCCCATGCCAAAAAAGAGAAATAAATCTGAAAGTGTGCAAGCTCAAAATGCCACTCCTCAAAGCACACTTCTGATTAGTCAAACTATTTAACCTTGGCTTATCAGTAGATAGATTAGGATAGAAATAGAAGGTTCAAACAAACTCAAAATCTGAACCAAAGTTTCCAAAAAGGAGAGGACTCAAATCTATGTTAATCTCTGAGTCAAAGAAATATAAATATCTGGTCCTAATCAGCTTAAAACCTGGACCAGAAGAGAAACAAAGACAACTCAAAAAAGGTTTAAAACAGAGCTGAAAAAAGAGAATGCATCACTTTGAGTTTTCCGATCTTAAGCCTTCTATTTTTAGATTTAAATTTTCTGCAAATAAAAATCTATGTGCAGTTTTTTTTTATGCCATAGATCACAGCAAGTCAAACAGCTTAACCTTGACTTGAATTTTTTTTAAATTTATGTTATATAATTTAGAGAATGAAAGTCTGTTGGACAGTTTAATCCCAACAGACAGTAGATTAGGTAGAGAAATATCTGACCTCAACTGTTTAATCTGAGATCAGGGAGAAATAAGGAGTAAAACTAGATTAGGTTTTTGTTTTCAAAAAGAATAAAATGTTGTAAGAGATTTTTCCAATCCAAGTGCACTCTGATGAAGAAAAAATGTTAGATCAGTAGGATTGGGTAGGTAGAAAGTTTATTGATGAGAATTCCATTGTTTTTTAATGACTGATAACTTGTTTCTAGAGCAAAAGAAGATCACTCAAGTAGAAGAAAACAACCCAATGGATAAGGCACCAGTCAGCCTCCCAGAGAAATCAAGTCTGCAGTTCTTGATGCCTTCAAAAAGGCACCATCCCCAAGTGGAGCCACTGTTAGCCACCCATAAAATTTTGTCATATCAGATGGTGGCTAAATGATGTTGGATAGCCTTCAAGAAACAATTTCATTACTAAAATTGCTGATACTTGAAGAATTTTGATAATATCCTATCCTTGGATAATATTCACTACTTTTTCCCTTCAGAACTCAGAAATCCTGCTGATTTCCAAAGCCAAAATACTGCTGCAAACCCCATTTTCCCTTTGCCTCCTTCCCAAACTAACCTCTTTTTTCTATTCCCCCATTCCCCATGAAAATCCCAAAATTTCATACTTTTTCCTCTTTCCACTTTATAAACACCCTTGATAAGGTTCTAAGACCCCTTCTTAGCCTTATCGGAACCCTCAATTTCCTTCAAAAAACCATTAAAAAATCATGAAAAATGCATATTTTTATGTATTGGGCTTAAGTTTTTAACCCTTTTCCGTCCATAGACCCGAGCGCCAAAACCAACTGCAAGACCATCGGGCACTTATCCATTTTAAAAATTATATTTCCCCCGCCGGAACATATAAAACCTTCGATTTTTATAAAAAACCCGTCGTTTTATTATTTTTATTAAAAACCCGCCCGTATAAATTATGGAGCAATCTCCACCGTCGATCTGCTCCACAGATCGGACGGTGCGGAGCACGCCATTCCTGTGGACCGCCCCCAACCGTGCGCTATTTCTCCAAAACCGCGTGGTTTCCATCGCACCGCCTTTGGGCGGAGGGTGGTTTTTCCCCGATGGCCAGCGATTCCATACGATGGTCAACGCGTGTCCCTTGTACGATTTGAAAACCGCCGTGCAACCGTCGTCCATAGCGCATTATAGTCCGGACTAGGATGCCCAGTGAAATCAATCCCCGCCGTCTGATCTGGGCCCACTCATCCAACGGCTATCGCTCTTCAAAAGTGTTCGATGTATAATCAAAGTTCCCGCGCGATAAACGAACCTTTGTACCACAGGAGATCAATCTCCGTCGTCGATCTGATCTAAAGATCGACGGTCCATATTTCATCGCCCGATTCCGTTGCCCAGTCAACGATTCCCCTCGGCTGACTTTCCATCGCCCGATCTCGACCGTCGATCTCTGCGCAATCGATGGCTCAAATTCATCCTTCTCCTCTGACCGCCCCTTTCAATCTCGACCGTTGATCTCTGCAGATCGATGAATCGGATTTGATCTTCCGTTCACTCACTCCACGATCACTCTCAATAAATCTGGACCGTTGGATGATGCCATCCAACGGCCACACTTCCTCCAGGCATTCCAATGCAATAAAACCAATAAAAGCAAGACTTTATAACGTTTTGTTTGTATTTTGCAGGTTTTCGAAGGTTTTCACTATAAACGAAGAAAATTCGAAAGAAGAGGGTGACGACTCTCTTGCTTTCGATTTACCAAAGGAAATCGATCACTGGGTTTCAAAATTTCATATTTATCAATGATTCATGAACCATTGATGCATTACAGACCCTGTGCAGCCCTGCACAACAGCAAGAAAACATGGATTAAGCGCAGAAAAAGAGTATTAGTGCCAAATACCAGGAAATTATCATAGCAGAGGATTAATGGACTGTTTACGAGGATTATGGCCCAAAATGATCATTATAAACCTAATCCCCGGGTTAAAGCAGAATTCAAAAAAAATCCAAAGGGTTTCACCGACAGGAAACCCTCCACCGCTACAAATTGAGGAAAATTGATTCCTCCCATCGACTAAAAACACCACCTATGCCTCAAAGTATTCAATCAGGAGCTAAATTTATTGGTAAGGATTAGATATTTTCCCTCGACACAGCTAAAGAAGTTACTTCTGCCAGGAACTTCAATGCAAAGAATATCTGCAGAGTTACTTCGTCACCACACAATGCCTCAAAGGTCAACAAAACTCCTACCGAGCTTGAAATCATTATGAAAATCATTTAATACAGAGGATATGTATGTAGATCTCCTCATTGAACCCCTCAAAGGCCAATGAGCCATTTAAATTCTGTATTAATTGTAATTGAGATCTTTTTTCAGATCTCACCTCCTCATCCTTCTATATATACTACAGCAGAAGATGAGTTGGTTGTTGGTTTTTGTTTGATCACAAGTTGTAACTTTGAAACTCTCTGAAATAAATATACAAGTCTGTTGAAGTTGAAAAATAAATTGAAGTCTCGGATGTCTTGATGATGTTGTTGCATGTCTGTTCCTGAGAAGGCTCTATCATTGGATCCATGAGCTTGGCTGTTAGTGAAGTATTCTGAATTTGTTCTATGTTTTTCCCCTGTTTTCATTATGTTTCATAAATTCTTACTACAATAGGTTGAAATTTTTAGACTAAGAAATGACTCCTGGAAGCACCTTAGATCTGTTCATCCTTCATTGTTTTATGTTTTCTTCAGCTGAAGTATTTTAGAGGCTTTAAACTTTCTCTTTAATCTTTATGCTTGTTTATTTCTATAATAGCGCAAATATTTGGTTTCAGCATGATTTATGGTTTTCCCTGCTTGTCTGCCATCACTTGAAAGCTGTTATTGAAGTCTCCCTTTGAAGTACCATTGTTTTAAGTTAATCAGAGAGGTCGATTTTGATCTTGCCCTTTGTCATTGCTTGAACAGTTGTTTTTAAGGTCGTTATAGTTGTAAGCATAGATGTTATTTAGGTGTTCCCTCTTCTATGACTGCAATTATCAGTGAATCTTTTATGTTTTCTAAGTCCTTTAAAATAAAATCTTTGAGGAAATAGGGTGTTCCCCGAATCTTAGATTTCATTTTAAAATTTGTCTCGAAGTCATGATTTTCTTAAAGAATGTTTGTAGAATTTATGGTTAGCCCTGTCTATCAAATATTTCTTTATTATTAAGTTTTGTTCTTCAAGTTCCCTTTGTTGAGAATTAAACCTCTCTTTCCAAATCATTAATGTTCACTTCATTCCAAAAACAAAAGGATCCTGTGGCCAAGTTAGATTTTCCCTTTGATATCCCTTATCTCTTGAAGAGTTTTTCATGACCTTATTTTGACTCCATTGCCCAATGAACCAGATATTTCCTCTTTTTGTCTATCTTTCTTAGACCTTTCATGTTCTGCTGTGTCAAACTCAATCCAACCAAACAAACATCTGCACTTAATAACTAGTCTAAAATCCATACTCTAAGCACACAAGATAAACCTTTGCAAACAAATATTTGAGAGATCCCTCTCTGAGAACAGGAGGACGAGATCCTGGAACTCTAAATATTGGTTCTGATGTTGTCTTGTCTTTTGATTTGCCAAACTATCAAAACACGGGACACCAACAGATTTTATAGGATCTACATTTGAAATTTAAAGAGGAGGAAAACATGTCTAGAAATGATATTAATGGGAAATGGGCATAATAATTTGGTCCAAAACTCCTCCAAAGCTTCAAGATGCATTATAGACTCCTGATTAAGCTGCCTAAATCCATTGAAAAGAAACTCAAACAAATTCCAAACCAACACCAACCTCTAGCATCATGTTTCTCTTCAAGATTTTAGCTCTGCTCCAAAAATAGAAATTCTCACAGATTCTCTGTGAGAAAGGAGTTAGACAAATAGAGTGGTGGGAGATATCTTTATAGAAATTTTCTCAGTTTAATGATTTGGTTTTTTAATATTTTTAATTAAATACTGGATTTTTTTCTTGGATTTTGTATGGGCTCATCATGCATCTACTTGGCTGAGTAGGGATTATTTGGTACCAAATCAGCCCATCGAACCAAGTCAAACCAAGTTTTAGAACACTAGTGTTGGGACCTTATCCATTGTCTCATAATATGATCAAAAGAAAATAATAATAAGTATATTTGGGTTGTTGGAAACTAAATATATTAGAAGAAATACATGCCAGTGTTGGATATGGCTTGGCTACTAGCCACTAAATCCTATGCTATTAGAAGAATATAAATACAATATATAAACTAAACCCTCATAGAGAGGGGGGCCTAATATTCTTCATGTTATTATTTCACTTTAAGAAAATGGGATGGTAGGGGTGTCCTCCAACCCTGTGGTCTTCCATTTTTTTCTCAACCCTGGCTTTTGGAGCAAGCTCTAAACCTTGGAGGGCTTTCAACAAGTAGTGTTCATCATTTAATTTTTGTAGCTTTCCATTGATTCCATTCAATAGGGGTTTCTTATTTGAGGTTGAATCCATATGATAGGCTATCATTTATTTGGAACGTTATTATATATCTATTGTCAAAGAGGGGTTGTTCTTCCTATTTCTTGAAAACTATGCATTGGATATGATGTGATTCAAGTCCTTCTCGATATGCTTTTTCTTGGTGGAAGTTTTTTGTCCATCTAAGAGGAGGTGACTCCTTTGCGAGGATATACATGGTACAAATATTACTTACATGTGACGGTTACCATTCTCCAAGGACCTTTAACCACATAAACATACTCTAATCTTCAATTCCATCATCTTTTTCTTGGGATTCATTTCACTTAATTCTTGAAATTGGGATTCTGAAGGGTATGGCATGTAAGATAGAGTGAATAGAGCCAGGAAGAAGAGAAGAAAAGTAATAAATCTACCCCAAATTGTTAGAATAATTACTTGGTTGCTCTGAAAGTATCTTCACAACATACATTTAGCAGCACACCTTTTGAAACTTTAGATCCAAGATGGTGGTGGGTGCACTAGAAAAGCCTCCAAGTGAGGCATATTTGCTTAATGTGGATAGATGAAATTCTTTCAATAGATGATCTACTCTGACCAAGTTTTATTCCATTTTTTTTTTTCCAGAACTAGAATAGGTTGCTTTACTTAAACTACCAAAAAAATATTTTATAAGAAGTTAAAAACAGATTTGATATTTTGGAAAGTGATTTTAGCACAATTTTCATGGCATGGTAGCCCAACATATGAGTCTAGAGTAGGAGGGTGCATGCATTTTCGATGCATTTCCTTCTCTAGCATGATTTTCCATGCAAGTTAGGAACTAGGACAGATTTAGTCCAAACTTTATTGTAACTCATGACCCTTTGCTACGTTTATGAAGGTAGGGCATGAGAGTAGAGTGAGGTATTCTAGTTTTGGTTCTTTCATTGTATATTTATTTGTTTCTTATTTAATGCGATGATAGTTTTAAGTTTGAGAGTTATATTTGTTTTTCATGAATCATATTTATTTGTCGATCAATGTGTTGTAGCTCTGCTTACCATGGTCTGCAAATTTAACATGGTATGAGAGCACATTCTGAAATTTTCTAGGATTTAATGTATATGGATATTAGGTCTACTACCTAGGATAGGGAATTTTTGTTAGAAGGTTTTAAGCATTGGATGTCGAAGATCCATTCTGGACCTATGATAGCTTACTGAAGGTTGATGCTTTGTTTATTTTTAGCTCTTTGTTGTAGGAGTGATAGTGACACTACCTTTAGTCTCAAATATGGACACTGCTTGGAATGCCCCTCCCATTTTATTTCTTGTATGGTTCAGTTGCAGCGTATTTTGAAGGATCATGGGTCTTGGAATCCTACCAAAAATGAGGTTTCAACATTAGATTTTTAAAATATGGGTTGCATGTCTCTATAATTTTGCAAATTCAAAAGTCTCAGCCAAATTGAAAAGAAGGACAAATTTTAGATGTATGTGAAACTATGACTTCAATCTAATTATTAGATAACATTAATTAATGATTCATTTATTTCTCTTACAAGATTTTTTTCTTTTTTTTTTCTTTTTTTTTTCTGTCATGAAGACTAGGGATGAGGTATTTGGGAAGTTTCAAGATTTTAAAGCTTTTGTAGAAAATAAAATAGATGATAATATTAAACTGTTGAGATCAGATAGTGGAGGAGTATGTACCTCCAAAGAGTTTCACACTTTCTGCAGGGAAGTAGAAATCAAGAGGGAGTTGACAGTACCTTAAAAAGCACATCAAAATGTGGTTGTAGAGAGGGATAATAGGCCCATCATAGAGACTTCCAAGGCAATGATCCATGGCATAAATCTTCCCATTTGTCTTTGGGCATAAGCATGTTGTACAATAATATACATTTTGAATATGTGACCCCACTAGATATTGAAGGATAAGACACCATAAACATATTTCAATGGTGAGAAACCACAAGTATCACATTTTTTTGTTTTTGGTTGTCCTATATATGTTAATATCGTTGGGAAGAAGAGAACCAAGTTGGAACCATATAGTTTAAAGGGTACTTTGGTGGGATACAATGAGACATATAAGGCTTACAAATTCTACATTTTTTCTAAATAGAATATGGTTTTTAGCTGAGATGTCAAGTTTGATGAGGTTGCATGGTCCTTTAAGCCTTAGTGTCATGCAACAAATATTTGGAAGGAAGAGAAGCTTGCTTCCTCAAAGGTCGTTCCAAAAATTCCAGTGAAATCAAATTGAAATTAGTTAGATACCAGTACAATGGAGGTATAAAGACCATCTTTCCTTCTAGTTCATTTAGGAGGCCTAAATGGTTTATCTAGACAGTGTAGGGGGCATAAGAGCAAGTAGGAACACATAAATATTCATTTTGAGAGTATCATCCTCTTGAGAAGTTTTCTAATTATGGTGCATTGGTTTCTTCCAGTTTCTTAATAAGAAAATGGTAAGTCATTTTTTCATATATACTAATTGTCAAATTGTTTAAATGCTATCTCAGAATTCCATTGAGAAACCCTCACATTGAAACTACTATATAGTCTATCAATTCCATTTCCTTGAATAATGTCATATACAAAGTTTGGAAAGTTTGTGTAGGTGTTTGTCAATGTTTCAAAACTCAGACTCCGAGAAATCTTATTTCATTGACTTGATTTACCAAAAAATGTATAAGAATCAAAACCATTAAAATAGAATATGAAAAATTATGCTCATGGCACATACATATACCATGTAAAGTTGAATATATCAAAAAGGTTTCAAAATGGTGCTAAGTCCAATATATATCAGTAATAATGAGGATCTAAATGGACTCCACAGGCTTTAGAGTCAGAAAAAGATGCTACAACCATCTCCTCTCCTTTTGGCCTAGCATTGTCTTCTTCAAATTTTGCAAGATGGTTTTGCAATTCAAATCTTATATGTCCAATATCCTCTAATGGGGCCTCTAATGGGGCCATGCATGGAGAAGCGTGGCCTCTTATACTAGTGAAGTGTTTTTTAAATCTATGAATTCTTAGTCCCCCTTCCCTTCTTAATGCATTTATTACAGTATTTGCAATATATTTTCGCATCATCCAAATTAGCATGGATCCATGCAGGATCATTGACTCTAAGGGTGTCAACCATGGTAAATTTCCAATCTGCAGTTTGAAAGAGAACGTTAGATTTCTGAAATCCAAGTAGTATAATTCTAGACCTATGCAAATTAAAAATTCTAAGTCAAATTCAAAACATGGTTAGATATCATATCATTTTCATTTGTAATTTAAAGAGGCAAATATTTGAATTTTTAAGGGAAAAAAATAAAAAACATGGAAAAATTTCAGAGGATCTACATTTGGAATTTAAAGAGAGGGAAAACATGCTTGGAAATGAGAATAATGGGCAGTGGGAACAAGAATTTGGTCCACAACTCCTCCAAGCTTCAAGATGCACTATAGCCTCATGATTAAGCTTCCTAAATCCATTGCAAACAACCTCAAACAAATTCCAAACTAGCACCAAGCTCAAGCATCATATTGCTCTTCAATATTTCAACTCTACTCCAAAACTCCAAATGCTCCTAACTACTCTAAGAGAAAGGTGTTAGTCAAATATAGGGGTGGGAGATCTCTTTATAGAATTTTTCTTAGTTTAATGCTTTGGTTTTTTGAGTTTTTTAATTAAATACTGATTTTTTGGATTCCATATGATTTCATCATGCATCTACTTGGTGGAGTAGTGCTTATTTGGTATCAAATTGGCCCATCGAGCCAAGTCAAACCAAGTTTTAGAACACTAGTTTTTGGACCTCGTCCATTATCTTGTAATATAACTAGAATTTGCACAAGGGTGCAAATGGAATGGCTACCACGTTAAACCGATGGCGAGCAACGAAGTTAAAATAGAGGGTGGGAGCATTAATTTTAAAAATTCCACATAGAGGATATATTTACAATCCTAACCTATGAATATCTACAGTGTCCGCTCATAGAACCTCACTTCTTTTGGACAAGGCCCATTTGGCCTGCATCACCCTTAGATATTCTTGTTGTTTTCGTTCTATGTTAAATACAAAAAACACAGTCCTCAAGTTCACAGCATTGGGGTGAATACCAATTTCCATTATTTCATATAGTAGTTCTAGTGTCATTTTTTATTTACCAATGCTACAAAGACAATGAATGAATGTAGAGAAAGTTTCAAAATCAGGATCATGCCCTTTCTCCTTCATGAGATTGAAATTAGTCCAAGAATTAGACATAAGGCCCTCATTCATATACCCTCTAATTAATGTTGTATATGTAACAACGGTTGGATTACAACCAATATTTTTTTTTTCCTCATGAAAACATAAGGCTTGCTTTAATTTATTTTCCCTAAATAAGTGAATAATGAGAGAATTATATATATGAACAGTAGGTAAATGACCTACGTCCCTCATACTATCCAACATTTCTAAAACCTTACATACTTGACATGTTCTTAACAAACCAGGGAGAAGGCTACCATACACATATTCTTCAATGAAACATCCCCAAATTTTCATTGCATCCACCAATTTTAGGGCCCCTGACATTTTCTATACCTTGGAGAAGCCTTTTACGAGTATTTAATAAATAATTTGAGTTGTGAAACACCCTCTTCTTTGTAGATCATCAACACATTTTCGAGCATCTATCGGATCTCCTTCTTCACACAAAATAATAAGGAAGACACCAGAAAGGGATTTGTCCAGCATAACACCAACATGTGACATATCCTGGAATACTTGCATTGTTACATGTATATTTCTTCCTTTATTTCCACAAATAAATATGATTAAATATTTATATGCACTTGCATTAGGCTTGCAATTATCATCCTTCATCTCTTTGAATTTCATGAAAGAAACATTTGTCAGGCCTTCTCTACCATACTGAGTTGTAATGATAGTCCATGTATTAGCTGTAATATGACAACCTTCACTCCTCATATATGCTAACATGACTCTCATATACTTGAAATCTATGCAAAATTACAATCACAAGAGACAGGGTGAAGGTCACATCACTTTCTTGTAAAGCTTCTTCTAGGGAGTGTTGATTCTTGTTGTTTAAAATAATTCTATGTATTTTCTGAAAGTCAGAGTCTACATAATATCTTTCCAATATACATATTTCCTCTACCTTAGAATCAAACTGCATTTGTTTTGTATGATTCTTAAGAAGGACAACATGGCCATATTTTGAAAGCTTATGGTTGTCTTCATCAATAGCATAGTCGAGATTGAAATGTGGAACATCAGTCTGAATAATTATTGTTTTAGCCTCCTTTTCCCCTTGAACAAGATCAAATAATTTTTTAACTCTCATAAATTCAAAAACCTTATCTCACTTCCCTTCATTTTCTAGAGAGAAAACAAATTTTTGGAATATCCTCATACCAAGCTTCATACTTATGTCCTTCATCTCCAACAAAATATTGCAACCTTCCTCCGACCTTCAAAGCTATTTAATGAATATATAATACAATTTCCAAGTGGTATTTAGTCCCTTCATTTTCATGGCATTGAAAAGCTCCTACACTTACGAAATGTGACCCTCTCTTACCTCACCAACAACCATTGTTTTTCTCATTACAAAATCAGGTTCACGACCACATTCTTGCATTTCCTCAAAGAGCTTAATATCCCTCTTTATATCTGTTTTCCCTAAAAACATGTTGAACAAATACATTGTAGCTCAAAATAGTAGGAATGAAACCTAGTTCTTTCATGATATGGATTGTTTCAAATGCTTTCTCCAACTGGAATGTTTTCAAGTAACCATCGACAAGGATGCCATAACCATTCTCATTAGGCGTGCAATTTTTCATTTTCATGACATTGGCTAACTACATAGCATAATCGTTTTTTTCATTTCTGCACAAACCTTTAATTAGCATGTGGAAAATCTCGGGCTTAGGAAAAAAGGCTTCTCTCCTTAATATCATGAATCAATTCAAGAGCTTCCTCAATCGTTCCTACTATGCAATAACATTTCAAAAGACAAGAATAAACTTCCTTCTCAGAAAGATGGGCTAACCTCAACATCCCATCTCCAAGTGCTTGAGCTCTCAAAATGATTCCTTGTTCACACCAAAATTTCATAAGAAGCTTGTATGTGGGAAAATTTGGGATCATATTTTCTGAAAGCATTCGCTCATGGAGTTTATTAGCAAGATCAATATTTATTTCCTTGTAGAGAATAGAAATATAGAATCATATGCAGTTTTATCAGGCCTATTTATAAAATTATAAATTTCTTCAAAGGTCTTCAGAGCTTTAGTGGCCAAATTAGCCTTCCAATATTGGGTTATCAATATGGTCCATGTTTTTACTGTCTTTGGACATAACTCTCTATCCATATCTTCCAACAAGAGTTTCACACAGGAAAATTCCTTCTCATCACCCACAATGTTGATCATTGCATTGTATGTATCAAAAGTGTGTTTGTAGCTAGGCTGAAGCTTGACCCAAATTTTGAAAAACTTGAGTGCCAAATGACTCACTCTAAAAATTCTCCTCGCAACCTTCTCCACAACCAGAAGTGTGAAACTAATGCCACAGTTTTCCAGCAACCCTTCCATTGGGATCTAAGGATTATTTTATTTAAGTATACTTGTAATTCTATCAACATCATGTCCTAAAACTTCATCTTCTGTGAATTTTTTTTCAATTTCCCCCTGTACTTCTCTAAGTATAGAATTTATTGAAGTTTTAGATAAGTTCTTAGAATCTCCATTTTTGTTCAGAATAGTTGTGGGTCTACAACCTTTCAAGCCCACGACACTTTATTTTACAAATTCAAAACAAGCATTGTAGTTGTGCCTTTTATTGAAACATTCTGCTATACATTCAGACTCACATTTTTTAGTTTGGTTCCAGTTATTTCAACAAAATATTCTTGAATGCTTATGTTTAGTGAATTTATATCAGTAAATTATTTTACCTAAGCATATATTTGAATATGTAATAAATAAAACTTATCTATATTTTCTTTTCAATTATTAAGTTATATGTACCATGTTTTATAAATGTTAAATTTAATATATTTATTATTTTATATATTTTGTATTGAAAGAAATATATGTAATTTTTTTAGATAGATATATTTTAATTTGGTGGTGGATTTCATTTAATTTCGATATGGGGTGATTTTGTTTTTTAATTTGATGTTCAAACATGAACAAAAACCCAGTGGCTATGATTCTTGGGGGTTGTACAAGGTGAAGTGTGCTACTGATGATAGTGTTGACTACCCTTCCACATCTCTCCTATGTTGGAGCTTTATGAGTCAATCTTGTGGTATCATAGGTTTAGTGCAATAACATTAAACCTTAGTTGAAAGAGCCTTCAATTTTCCTAGCCACTTTGATTTTATCAAAAAACCATTTTGGATCGCTCAACCTGAGTAATTAGTGATCTTCTCATTATATAGATGAAAACCTTAAAGATGGGGTGTAACTATTACAACAACCTTGGGATTTCACCATTTTCTAATACATGCTAATTTATGCAATCTAACTGATCAAACATCATTTATATGAAAATATTTGTTGAGTAGAATCCTTGGGATTTTAGCATTTTATGATGCATGGTATTGGGTGGAATATGTCTGATAAAACACCATTTATATGCAGGTAATGTTTTAGTTTTATTCCTGTGTGTCCAATGGATTCTGGAAAGGGAAGCAGGAGCCTAATGGCATTAATTCAACTATCTTTGTATGGAATAAGGTTTGTAGTGTGGTTTCCAATGTTCTCTTGTGTGCATATATTCACATGAATGTTATTGAATATTTAAACAAAATGACAAATAAACCAATATCAAAACTTAAATACAAATAATATCATTCAACCAACAAAGAAGCTTTCAAGACCTTGCCAATTTTTTAAAATACAACACCCTAGAGTCAAGGTAACGAGAATGTGGATTCCTTTTGATGATTGTTCATTGAGAACACCTATCTATATATGTATCTATGCATGTATGTTAGTTTAAAATTAAAAAAAAAAATACCATTCTTAGAATATCCAGGAGATTTAAGAAGATATGTGTATGCAATATTTGATTGGCTTCAAGGAAATTCACTGCAAATGTATTGATCAAGACAAACAAACATTGTTTTAGAAGTTTAGGTGTAGAGGGGAGCAATGGAGGCATCATTATATAATTTTCACTTAGGGTTTGGAGAGATTTTTTTCCTTTTTGTAATTTCCCTTTTTATCTGCACTGGTGGGTATGTACTGTTTCAGTTTGGGAACTGGTTGTCTCAAACAATGTTGCAAACATCTTGATTTTATTGCATATAAATCATAAAATCGTGATTTTTTGGCCTAGCCGATGTTTGCCGATTTTTACCCATATTGTCTCAATGTTTACAATTTTTTGGTTTTCTAGACCCTTCCCAATTTTCTCAACTTGTTGCATACTGAATCAACATCTTGTCTAGTGACTTTGAGGGTTGAACTGGTTGAACTTGTTGGTTATGTTTTAGCTAGTTTTTAAAACACTCAAACATGTGAAGGAAATCTTCACTAATATAATAAATTAAGAAAAAAGAGAAAAAAATAATTTGTTGTTGAGATTTGTGTATAGGAAATCTAATATATTATCTTGATCATCACCCTGTTGCTACCCACTATTCTTTAATTTCATTACCCAGTGTTGTGAAAAGGACATGCAATGGTTGGAATTGGAAAAACAAATTCTAGTCTTTCAGATCAAGTCTATTGATAATGTGTCATTATTAATAATAATTGAATCTATTGTGATCATAATTAATATGGGATATCAAGTGAGATAAGCCTTGACAAGAACTTCTTATTAGAAATTTCTAGGGGAATTGTAATATTCCTAAAATTTATCTTTTAGCTAAATGGAATATTATGGATCATTTTGTCACTACGTAGGTGAATAAATGGGTGGGGGGGCCCATAAATCTCCTTAGCAGCAATAAAAACACTTCAAGTGTGAAAGGAGACCTTCTAAGAAGCTAAATAAATCACCTTTGAGTATGAATAAGGGTTGGTTCATGTTGAACATGTCAACTTTGACCAAGTCAACATCACTGTTATGGAGGAGTGGACATTAAATAAGGAATAACTCAGTTTTGGAGGGAGCTGGATTTCATGGAGGAAATGACCTAATTGAGTGGGGCCAAGGGAAAGGAAGCTCATAATATATATAAGGAAGAGGATGGAAGCCATATGGGGTTATGTTTTGGATTATTATTTTGTATGTGGTCTATTTAGACTTCTTGCATTCTTTAGCTGTTTAGTTGAGATTGTTGTGTTGTTTAGCACCAGATGTTCGTGATCGGTGTTAGTGTCAGCCTTTGCAGCTTTCCTTCAGTGATCAAACATGCTCTTACAAAGTTATTTTAAGGTGTCAAGGTCAAATTTTGTCATTTCAATGAGTCTTCAAGCAAAATTTGGTCACTAGGCATTAGGTCTAGGGTTTGTTTTCACTCTTTTCAAAGTTGTCCAAATTTCGGTCCATGTCACCATTCAGCTGAGTGTACCATCATTCAGAAGGTTTTCATCATCATGTCAAGTTCCATTGGGTCATTTTACAGCTTGTTCACGCTTCAGTTGTGCCTAGGTAAGGTCCATTTCCCTCTCCTAGGGTTTTGGAGGTAATTTCTCTTGGATGGTCAAATAATTAGAAAAAATTGTATCCTGATGTTCATACACCTTCCCCTATCATTAATGTACCTTATTAAACACTTCCCATCACTGAGATCCCCCAAATTCCTCATTTTTGCACAAACCCTAGTTTCTTGCCACAACTTGGCAATTTTCTAGGCTAGGCCTGTGTTTTTCCCTTTTGGACCCCTTCCCCTCACTCAATCTCTGAGATTCCACTTTCCCCTGCTTCATAACATCCCTCCCTACTTCCAAAAATTTCCCCAAGAATTTAGAAGCCCATTATACTCTTCATTTCGCTTCATTTCGACAAAATCCCTTGTTTCACACATCGGGATAGGTTTCACTCAAATCATGTTTCTGAGCAATAAAAGATGAATTTTGGAAAACTGAGAGAGGTTTTTTTACAAAATATGCCAAGGAAGAAAAAATTCCTTCACTTTTTACACATGTATAATGGTTTTTGAGAAATGTCAAGAATACCGTTGCCTCAGGAGAATTGATGCACCTGCAGGAAGTAGTGTTGGGAGATTTGATTTTCGACAGGGTAAATGAAATCCAAATTACACAATTCCACTTGGGTTGGAAAGTAGACTCCAAGTGCTTTCCAATGAGCTATCAAATTCCCACTTTGGACACCAGGAAGGCCTCCAAAATCCTCCTGAAAAATGCACTATTTATGGCGTGGCGCATTGAGCTGAAACACAAATTTTTTTTGCCATTTCTCTCCAACATCAAATTTGCTTGGTTTTTCCATGTTTGAACATCAGCAAAGGCCAAGACACATCAAGGAAGTGAAAAAAATGATTTTTGAAGCCAAATTGTGTGTTGGATCAGCATGCAGCGCGTTGGGCTGACGCGCGGCGCGTAGAGCGAAATTTTTTAGTGAAAATTACACTGGCGCGACGCGTTGGGCATGTGCGCGGCGCATAGAGCCCAGAGGACAGAAAACTTCATTCCATCACCCAAATTTGTGCCAAATCACTTCATTTTCCTACAAGTAAGTTATTCAAGCTTTTTTATTGATTCATGGACATGTTATGGTGTTGCAAATGAGGAAAAAATAAGTGTTTGATATGGTGAAAATTAAACCCTATATTCATTGCCAAATTCGCTCCATAGGGTTTTGAAACAAATTTTGGTGGTATTGTTGGGTTTCAAATCTTTTTTTATTGACATATATACTCATGCCTTCTATTATCATTAGTGTCACTGCCTGCTTATTATACACCATAGCCTCACGCTCTCTCTCCTATTCCATCACTGCTGTCACTGTGATTACCATACCATTGTCTCACTGTTTATCATTTATGTTATAACACAGTCCCATATTCACTATCCCTCCTCCATTGACAAAGCCTAATTGCCACTGCAAGGGCTATTTCTATTGACCTACACTACACTACACTCATTCCTATTCACTTGTCAAATCCCCATGTAGTCAAGGAGTGGCTATTTTCCATTCAAACTCATTTGACAGTACCTTTATCACTGTGGTTTTCCTATAGCACCTTGATACACATGTGACACATTTTGGATTAGAGCATACATTGAAACTCTTGTTTTCACCATACCTACATCAGCATATATTTGTCAGACATCTTGATTTCAGCGCCATGTCAGAGTCGAATTCATCATATGAGCAAGGATATGAGTAGGAAAGTGACTCAAACGTTGAGATTGATGTACTGAGATGAAGCATAGTCGTGCACCAGTAGTGGTAACATATTAGAGAGGCCACAGAGCCTTATTTGCAGCTACACGACGAGTACTATCTCCACCCGGGGTGGAAGGGGTCTCGTTGACTTCATCAGCAGAGCAAGTACTATCTCCACATGGTGTGGAAGGGGTCTTGCCTTCTTCGTTAGCACAGGTATAGGTTCAGGACAGAGGCAAGAGGCCTATTCATGATGAGGGCCCATTAGGCAGTCGAGACACTGATTTCACATTCATTGATGTTGATGCGAGCTCTCCTAGCTCGAAGCTGAAAGAGATCATCCAGGAGCAAAAGGCCGAGATCGATACTCTAAATGTGAAATTGCAGAGAGCTCAGTGGGTGATAAAATACCTGGAGCAGCGAAAAAAATAGCTAGAGGACCAGCACACACTTTTGGAGCTGCGTCAAATCCGGGAAGGCCGTGCATTGGCCCGGAAGAGACCAGGTGACATGACACCAGCTGATTGTGAGACCTGCCTCACGCATGTTAACATCCATCTGGAGAAGTTTTTGGCGAAGGCCAATAGAGACAAAGACATGCTTTTCCACATGAAGAATCATTATTGGGCCCGTAATCACGTTTGCCGAGCTAAAATGAAGATCCTGAAGGCAAGGTTGAGCAAAGCACTAAAACGGCGAAAAAAGCCTGATCCGCTTAGAATCTTGGCCGAGGCTTCCTTGGCTGAGCATGAGGCATGATGGGGGATCTTTGCTCTGAATTTCAGCAAATTTGGATAACTTTTTGACATTTTGGAAATTTTTGGTCTCAAAACAGGTTTTTCCGCCCAACGCGTAGCGCGTCGACGCGCGCGCTTATGATTGGGACACTTGCTGGAGGAAAAATTTATATTTTTGGATTTTTCATGGTAATTTATGCATGCTCCAATATGGCCGAAGCATTTCATCAAGTTCTGGATGATCAAAAGGCCCGAAAACACCATGAAAACCACCTTTCTGCCACCTTTTGCACCAGCAGGAAGTACTTCTGGGAGAATGAATTTTTGGAGGGGAAAATGAGCTCCAAATTGAAAAATTACACTTGTGTTGGATAGCCAACATCCGGGGCTTTCCAACGAGCTATCATGAGCTCAATTTGGACTCTAGGAAGTGCCCCAAAAACAGGTCCAAAGGCACGCAATGCATAGAGCTCAGGCACGCGACGCATAGAGATTTTTGGTCAATTTTTCACCTTCCAGCTCAGAATTTCGGCTAGTTGGACCAGTTTTGATTGTGGATGCAATTTTTGAGTTATCTTGATGTAATTTTTTGGTTGTAATGTAACTTTAACTCACTTTTACCTATTCTAGAAGATTCATTCACTAAAAAAGTGAAAGTCAAGTGAATGAATCAGTTTCCTTCCTTTTAGAGGCAAGTTGTTTGGTTGCCTAGATTTTAGCTCCTTGTTTAGAATTGGTTGAAACTGCTCCTAGAAGGAGGAATTCGACCCCTAGAGGCATGGTAAGGGGTTAGGATGGTCTATATGATGTAATTTCTCAATCATTTTCAGGGGTTGGATAGGTTGGACTCTTGGGAAAAGTTTGGCACACTATTGTACATATTTTTCACATTTTGGCTAAGGAAAGATCAGAGGTTTTGCAGCACCTGTTGGGATTCTCATGGCTTTCAGTTCTTGATGGTGTTTTATCTCAGTTTATTGTAAGTTCTTTCATGTTTGATGTATGCCATTCCCTTCTTATGCTTCTAAAACTAAATGAATGAGTAAATGAGGTAGAATCCATTGATTTCAGTGCTCTGCCTTTAAATTTGTTTAGTTTTTCATGTTTTCGCCAGTTTGGAGAGGATCCATGTTCTCCCTTGCCCTCTTCAGCTCCTTATCATTCTGATTCATCCATACACCTAATCAAAAGAATCAAGACTACTGCCTACCTCGCCCCAACTCGAATTCTGCAAAGATCTGGCCTCATCCCCGAGCCCAAAATTGTTTTTTCCCATTTTTTCAACGAAAACCCAAAAAATCAAAATCAAACTTTCCTATCTCTTTACTAGCCTAAAATCAGTATTCATTATAAGTCATCTCAGCCCCTTTGAAGACCTTTTGCCGAGATAGACCCAGAGAGAGCCCTCTCATGTCCTCGTAGGGCTAGCTACGAGGTTGAGCGTGGTTTGATGTAGCTTTGAGTTTTACCTTATTTCAGCCTAAGGTAGATTCGAGCGCTAACATAGTGGCGACCATACTAGGGAAATAAATGGTTTGCTTGTGGGTTTTATTTGTTTTATAAGCTACAAACGGAGTTTGAAGTCATGCCAAGTAGCCTTCGAACTGCTCTTGCTCTGCGAGTGCATAGTAGATAAATGCTACTTCAGTCGATCTCCGGTCTAGATTTTAATCGTAACACTTAACTTATAAATTGCCCCAGTACATGTATCGAGTTCAGATCTAATGGTTGATGGTGGATAGTGATCAGACATAAGAAGGCTGAAATCTTTCACCTGGTGACTCCAATTCGAAGTAGAGACTCCACTGGAGGACTGACTCTTTCTCTGAGAAAATGGAAGGATTTTCCACAAAGTTCATGTATCCAAAGTGGAATGGTATTCAGGATCTAGTTTTCTTTCTTGTAAACTATTTCTTTACTGTCCTTGAAGTTGTCCTGAAAGTTTTTCAGAATTTGTTGTATGAGAAAGGTGATGAAAATCTTCACTCGACCTATTCAAAGAGTGTAAATACTGAGTTTCCCTTTGATCCTAGTCTCCTTACTTTTCCCACATATTATGATGACTCTCTTCAGAGTGATGAGCCTAAGGAAAACAAAGCTGATCCCATAGCTCTTGTATATACTCCTACACCATTTGTAGTCCCAGATAGGTATAAACCTCTTGTTTTGCCTTCTGTTTTCCATGCTTTCCCTAAAAATTATGACCTATATCTACCAAGATTTGACGATGAAAGCGACAATGTCAACGCTGAGCAACATGTGCAGAATGTTGAGACTTTTCTAGATCTTTTTGAAGTTGATGAAGAAGATGTTAGTATCAGACTTTTTGCTCTTTCTTTGCAAGGCCAAGTGAAGAGTTGGTTTAAAGCCCTGCCTGATGCGAGCATTTCAGATTTCCATAAGTTTGTCAAATTTTTCCTTGACAGGTGGATGATTGGACAGAATCTTATTATAGAAGAGTATAACCAGCTGAAAAGACTGCCAGGGGAGAGAGTACAACATTTTTCTGCCAGATTTAACCAAGTTTATTTTTCGATGCCAGCTAATATAAGACCTTCTCCTAGATCTGCTCTCTTGCACTACCCGGGTGCCTTTGATCTGGAAATGGAGTTTTAGCTGAGAGAAAATAATATTGCAACACTTCACGAAATGCAGAACAAGGCAGTGAATGTAGAGGCTCATTTGCTGATCCGAAGGGCAAGGTTGAAGGAAGAAGAGATGAAAAACATGGATCCGGAGAAATTGACATCTCTAGATGTAAAGCTTGACATGTTGGTAAGTGCAGTAGAAGATATGATACAAAAGAAAACCACAAAGAATGAGTATAATGTTGAAGCCCATGGCTCGCTGATTGAGGAAGAACAAGTTGCTGATCCAAAACATTTTGTTTCTTATCCCAGTTGTCATAGTGATTGTTTTATAGATCATTGTAAAGAAGAGAGAGCTGTTGATATGATATGTATGTTTGATGATGTGTTTTATACCGATGAATTGCCTCAGTTTGGTCAATGTGATGATGAGTATTTTCTCCAAACAGAAGCTAATCTTGCAGACGAATCAATAGCTAGTTTTTGGGAGGAGGAAGTTCCCTTTCAGCAACTCGAGTACAGTGATCAACCGATACATATTAGTTATGACAATGACGAGGAAAGTGCAGAAAATTTTGAAGTAAGTGAAGGATCTTTGCCTTTTTGTTTTGATTCATTTCAGCTCATCAGAGACAACTACCATGCAATCAGAAATCAATTGTCAACAAGTCTTGATTTGGACCATCTTGAGGGTAATGAAAACCTTGTTCAAGACTTCTCATATTCAGATTTTCAGCCCTCGAAAGCCATTGATTTTCAAGTTGCAGATGAGGACATGGAAGCTGGTACATGTGATCAAATGATACAAGGTGACTCCGTACCATTTTGTTTTGAATCATTTCAGTTTTTGAAGGGTAAATTGCATAGTAAATCTTCAAATGAGCAGCCTATAAGAAATCAGCAATCTCTCACTGTTAATGTTGAGGATGAGACAGATAATGAAATTCTTGAGCAGTCTGTAGCATCAGATTTGCAGCCACCAAATGAAATTGAAGGTCAGATTACAGATGAAGGTGTGGAAGATGAAATACATGATTTGATGATGCAGGAAAATTCTATACCCTTTTGTTTCGAAGCATTTCAGTTTATAAGGCAGAATCTTCGTAATATATCTCAAGGAAAAGATGAACAACCAGTAGGATGTCATACAGTTTCAAGGGATACAGTGCAACAGTCTTCTCAAGTTTTTGATGATCCTATTGCTCGTGTGTTGGATGATGTTTGCTGTAAAAGTTCTTCTCCATTTTTTAACCATGTGCCAGGAAAGAATGTTGATAATAATCTTATTCAAAAGTCACCTTCATTGTCTTGTTTAACAGATTGTTCATTGCATAGCCCATGTCAAGATTTCCATTCATATGAGGAGATTGATAAAAGAGACTTTTCTTCTGTCTGGAATCAGCAACAGAGTTTGGTTTTTCATGAATTTCAGGATCCTTTTGACAGCTTGCTTCAATCACCAAATAAAGACAGTATAGAGGTGAGAAAAATTTTGAGATGAAGGTATGGAGATTATCTGAATCAGAGCAGTGATGTGTTAATGGAAATCAGTAGCTATGTGTATGAAGATCCTTTCGCAGTTTTCTTGAAGTCATCTAGTCAATTCATGCTTTGCAACTTTATCAGCAGTCAACTTGATTCCAAGTTTCCATGGGAGTTGCCTTTCGTTTCTTCTCTTTTCCTGTTCATCAGAAAGCATTTGGGAAGAAATCAAATAGCAGCTAGGATGCTTACATGATTGCATTGGTTGTTTCATTTCACTTGATCAGGTGATGAATGGAATAATTAGAGTAGGTTGTATTGAATAAGCTCTACTTTGAGCATCTTTTTCCAGTTTGTCAGTTGTGTTTAAGTATCGAGTCAGTTTTTAGTTAAGTGAGAGTCATTTTGTGTCATCAAGTCATCAATTTTAAGTCATGCATTTCAGTTTGAGTTTTTGATTCCATTGCCCAATGGATAAGGCACTGGTCTGCTCTCCCAAAGATCTGCCGTTCTTGGCACCTCCAAGGAGCTACCATCCCCATTGGAGCCAATGTTAGTGTCAGCCTTTGCAGCTTTCCTTCAGTGATCAAACATGCTCTTACAAAGTGATTTTAAGGTGTCGAGGTCAAATTTTGTCATTTCAATGAGTCTTCAAGCAAAATTTGGTCACTAGGCATTAGGTCTAGGGTTTGTTTTCACTCTTTTCAAAGTTGTCCAAATGTCGGTCCATGTCACCATTCAGCTAAGTGTACCATTATTCAGAGGGTTTTCATCATCATTTCAAGTTCCATTGGGTCATTTTACAGCTTGTTCATGCTTTAGTTGTGCCTAGGTAAGGTCCATTTCCCTCTCCTAGGGTTTTGGAGGTAATTTCTCTTGGATGGTAAAATCATTAGAAAAACTTGTATCCTGATGTTCATACACCTTCCCCTATCATTAATGTACCTTATTAAACACTTCCCATCACTGAGATCCCCCAAATTCCTCATTTTTTCACAAACCCTAGTTTCTTGCCACAACTTGGCAATTTTCTAGGCTAGGCCTGTGTTTTGCCCTTTTGGACCCCTTCCCCTCACTCAATCTCTAAGATTCCACTTTCCCCTACTTCCTAACATCCCTCCCTACTTCCCAAAATTTCCCCAAGAATTTAGAAGCCCATTATCCCCTTCATTCCGCTTCATTTCGACAAAATCCCTTGTTTCACACATCGGGATAGGTTTCACTCAAATCATGTTTCTGAGCAATAAAAGATGAATTTTGGAAAACTGAGAGAATTTTTTGTACACAATATGCCAAGGAAGAAAAACCTCCTTCACTTTTTACACAGGTATAATGGTTTTTGAGAAATGTCAAGAATACCGTTGCCTCAAGAGAATTGATGCACCTGCAGGAAGTAGTGTTGGGAGATTCGATTTTCGACAGGGTAAATGAAATCCAAATTACACAATTCCACTTGGGTTGGAAAGTAGACTCCAATTTATTTCCAACGAGCTATCACACGCCCACTTTGGACACCAGGAAGGCCTCCAAAATCCTCCTGCAAAATGCGCTATTTATGGCGTGGCGCATTGAGCTGAAACACAAAAAAAAAATTTCCATTTCTCTCCAACATCAAATTTGCTTGGTTTTTCCATGTTTGAACATCACAAAAGGCCAAGACACATCAAGGAAGTGAAAAAATTGATTTTTGAAGCCAAATTGTGTGTTGTATCAGCGCGCGGCGCGTTGGGCTGACGCGCGACGCGTTGGGTGACGCGCGGCGCGTAGAGCGAAATTTTTTAGTGTAAAATTACACTGGCGCGACGCGTTGGGTGACGCGCGACGCGTTGGGCATGCGCGCGGCGCATAGAGCCCAGAGGTCAGAAAACTTCATTCCATCACCCAAATTTGTGCCAAATCACTTCATTTGCCCGCAAGTAAGTTATTCAAGCTTGTTTATTGATTCATGGACATGTTATGGTGTTGCAAATGAGGAAAAAATAAGTGTTTGATATGGTGAACATTAAACCCTATATTCATTGCCAAATTCGCTCCATAGGGTTTTGAAACAAATTTTGGTGGTATTTTTGGGTTTCAAATCTTTTGTTATTGACATATATACTCATGCCTTCTATTATCATTAGTGTCACTGCCTGCTTATTATACACCATAGCCTCACGCTCTCTCTCCTATTCCATCACTGCTGTCACTGTGATTACCATACCATTGTCTCACTGTTTATCATTTATGTTATAACACAGTCCCATATTCACTATCCCTCCTCCATTGACAAAGCCTAATTTTCACTGCAAGGGCTATTTCTATTGACCTACACTACACTACACTCATTCCTATTCACTTGTCAAATCCCCATGTAGTCAAGGAGTGGCTATTTTCCATTCAAACTCATTTGACAGTACCTTTATCATTGTGGTTTTCCTATAGCACCTTGATACACATGTGACACATTTGGGATTAGAGCATACACTGAAACTCTTGTTTTCACCATACCTACATCAACATATATTTGTTAGACATCTTGATTTCAGCGCCATGTCAGAGACAGATTCATCATATGAGCAAGGATATGAGCAGGAAAGTGACTCAACCATTGAGATTGATGTACTGAGATGGAGCATAGCAGTGCACCAGTAGTGGTAACATATCAGAGAGGCCACAGAGCTTTGTTTGCAGCATCACGACGAGTACTATCTCCACCCGGGGTGGAAGGGGTCTCGTTGACTTCATCAGCAGCGCGAGTACTATCTCCACATGGCGTGGAAAGGGTCTCGCCTTCTACATCAGCGCAGGTACATTCACAGGTTCAGGATAGAGGCAAGAGGCCTATGCACAATGAGGGCCCTTCAGGAGGCCGAGACACTAATGTTACACTCATCGATGTTGATGCGAGCTCTCCTAGCTCGAAACTGAAAGAGATCATCTAGGAGAAAAAGGCCGAGATTGGCACGCTGAATGTGAAATTGCAGAGAGCTCAATGGGTGATAAACTACCTGGAGCAGCGAAACAAACAACTAGAGGACCAGCACACACTTTTGGATCTGCGACAAATCCGGGAAGACCGTGCATTGGCCCAGAAGAGACCAGGTGACATGACACCAGCTGATCGTGAGACCTGCCTCACACATGTTAACATCCACCTGGAGAAGTTTTTGGCGAAGGCCAATAGAGACAAATACATGCTTCGCCACATGAAGAATCATTATTGGACCCGTAATCATGTTTGCCGAGCTAAAATGAAGATCCTGAAGGCAAGGTTGAGCAAAGCACTAAAACGGCGAAAAAGGCCTGATCCGCTTAGAATCTTGGTCGAGGCTTCCTTGGCTGAGCATGAGGCATGATGGGGGATCTTCGCTCCGAATTTCAGCAAATTTGGACAAATTTTTGTCATTTTGGAAATTTTTGGTCTCAAAACAGGTTTTTCCGCCCAACGCGTAGCGCGTCGACGCGCGCGCTTATGATTGGGACACTTGCTGGAGGAAAAATTTATATTTTTTTATTTTTCATGGTAATTTATGCATGCTCCAGTATGGCCAAATCATTTCATCAAGTTCTGGATGATCAAAAGGCCCAAAAACACCATGAAAACCACTTTTCTGCCACCTTTTGCACTAGCAGGAAGTACTTCTAGGAGAATGAAGTTTTGGAGGGGCAAATGAGATCCAAATTGAAAATTTCCACTTGGGTTGGATAGCCAACATCCAGGGCTTTCCAACGAGCTATCATGATCTCGATTTGGACTGTAGGAAGTGCCCCAAAAATAGGTCCAAAGGCGCGCGACGCATAGAGCTCAGGCGCGCGACGCATAGAGATTTTTGGTCAAATTTTCACCTTCCAGCTCAGAATTTCGGCCAGTTGGACTAGTTTTGATTGTGGATGTAATTTTTAACTTACATTGATGTAATTTTATGGTTTTAATGTAATTTTGACTCACTTTTACCTATTCTAGATGATTCAGTCTCAAAAAAGTGAGAATCAAGTGAATGAATCAGTTTCCTTCCTTTTAGAGGCAAGTTGTTTGGATGCCTAGATTTCAATTCCATGTTTAGAATTGGTTGAAACTGCTCCTAGAAGGAGGAATTCGACCCCTAGAGGTGTGGGAAGGGGTTATGATGGTTTATATGATGTAATTTCTCAATCATTTTCAGAGGTTGGACTGGTTGGACTCTTGGGAAAAGTTTGGCACACTATTGTACATATTTTTCACATTTTGGCTAAGGAAAGATCAGAGGTTTTGCAGCACCTGTTGGGATTCTTGTGGCTTTCAGTTCTTGATGGTGTTTTCTCTTAGTTTATTGTAAGTTCTTTCATGTTTGATGTATGCCATTCCCTTCTTATGCTTCTGAAACTAAATGAATGAGTAAATGAGGTAGAATCCATTGATTTCAGTGCTCTGCCTTTAAATTTGTTTAGTTTTTCATGTTTTCGCCAGTTTGGAGAGGATCCATGTTCTCCCTTGCCCTCTTCAGATCCTTGTCATTTTGATCCATCCATACACCTAATCAAAAGCATCAATACTACTGCCTACCTCGCCCCAACTCGAATTCTGCAAAGATCTGGCCTCATCCCCGAGCCCAAAATTGTTTTTTCCCATTTTTTCAACGAAAACCCAAAAAATCAAAATCAAACTTTCCTATCTCTTTACTAGCCTAAAATCAGTATTCATTATAAGTCATCTCAGCCCCTTTGAATACCTTTTTCTGAGATAGACCTGGAGAGAGCCCTCTCCTGTCCTCGTAGGGCTGGCTACGAGGTTGAGCGTGGTTTGATGTAGCTTTGAGTTTTACCTTATTTCAGCCTAAGGTAGATTCGAGCGCTAACAAGCGGGAATCCCACCTTTTTCCTCAGGAGGCCTCTTGGAAGAGCATTGCATTTCATTTCCACATTCAGGTTTTAGACCAAGCTACAAATTTCTTCATCAGCATAGTTTCTGCAGGATATTGTGTTGTGTTGCAGGGTGCAGTAGTGGAGAATTAGATCGGGTGTCTTCAGAGCTATTTTTGCAGTGGAGGAAGGTTTCCATCCATTGGAAGGCCTATAAAGAAGCCCCTTGAGCTTTATTGACACATTTAGTAGTAGGCTAAGGAGAATTTATCCCCTATAGCACATTTTCAACCAAGATCTACGTTATTTTAGGGAGGAGTTGCAGGGGTAGTTGTAGTGGTTGTTTTGGGAGGTGATTTATTCAATGGAGGTGCCATTCTTTCATACGGAGGATCTACTGGAGAAGAGTTGTAGGTTTCTACATTAGCTTCAGCCATATATTCTCATTTCAGTTGTTGCAACATATCTTCAGCCCCAGGGTTGTAGCTTACATTGGTACATTGTGTGCATTTTCTGGAAACCCTCTTGGGTTGTCCTGGAAAGTTGATCTAGTGCCCGAATATGTATGTTTAAATTCTATTGGGGCCTATATAAGTATTTTGACATCATTGTATCATCTCGAGTTGTATTTATACTCAATATGACTACATTGTAGCAGCTCTCCAGCATTTTGTATAGCAACAACATCTCACTTTTGAGAGTGTTTATGTATTGGGGGCTTATGTGATCACACTCTATGATTGGTGGCTCATTCTTTTGAACTTATTTGCTGCATATATGATCAATAATATGTATTTGTATTGGTCTTATGATTTCATGTGTTAAATAATTTTTTTTGCTTTCATTTTATGAGCTATATTGTTTCTCTCCCCTTTTGGGAATATTACAGTGGTATCAAAGCATAATCTTGGCTCAACCCATGCATTCAACCAATATGTCACCATAAAGAGAAGCTTCTCAGAAGAAGAGGAGATGTATAGAAAAAAAAGGACATGGATCCATAATTTGGAGGAAGAGAGGAAGAGGAGCTCTCAAATCTTCTCTTTCAAACAGTGTAGATCATTCATGAAGATATCAAGAAGATGAGAAGGGAGATGTGAAAAGAATCTCCAGAGGGGTTTTAATATGAAGAAAGCCCTAGATTTTTTCATGATGGGTGTGAGCATGCAGCCAAACATTATGATTCACAGTGCAATCTTATGCCCAGGTTTACTGTAAGAGAGATGGAGGGAGAAGATGTGCCAAAGAAGGAGACTCTTGGTGATTATTTGCAAGAGTATGAATCTCAATCTAAGAGGTTCAAATATCACCTTAACTTCCAAGGGTTTTGCAAGATCAAGGAGAAAAGAAGCACAAGGTGCAAGCAACATGATGTGGGTAGATTATTTCTATCTACTTTTGATAGTTCACCTAAATGTTCAGCTAGGGCTTGGGTGGAGGAGCTAGACACCTATTTGTAGCAACACCAAGTTTCAGAGAATGAACCCATCAAAGTAGTAGCACTGCATTTTGAAGGTAAGGCTTATGCTTGGTGGTTTTTTTAATATTTTTCATTAAAAAATGTAAATACATCTACTTATGAAAATTTCACTAGGAGAATAGTGGAAAGGTTTGATGAGAAACATTCTGAAACACCTTTGGTGGAGCTAAAAAAATCAAAACAAACAAAACATTTGCATGGTTTGGAAGGATCTCTAAACCCAAATCCACTTCAAAAAACTATTGAAGAGGCTAACATATTGCATATTACCTTGCTAGAGGAAGAGAAGGCTGGAGGAAACAAAGTTTTCATATCCAGAGCATATCTAGCACCTCATGAAGAGGAAGATGGAGCACTTACTCCAACAATAGGAATTCTTGTATGTTCACAAGGAGTTCCAGAGGATCTCATATGTGGAGATCAAGGAAAAATCCATGAAAAACATGTGCCATTATTGATAGATTGTGAGACCTTGCAGATGAAAGGAGAAGGTAGGGAGGATGGCCAACATCATATGATTAGGATCACACACCCCTATCTATTTCAGAAGGTTGATGCACAGAAGGGGCAGACTGATTTGCATAGTAAGGGCAAGGACAAAGTTTTCCATTCATATATGTAGTCTACTCATGATATTGTGTCTCATTGCATGGAGGCATTCCACCTGGGAGAACACCAGATCAGGAGATGATGAGAGATGCTTCACATTTTGTTGCACCAATCATTGATCCTAGAGGAGTGAGGACCTTGGGGGGAATTGACCCAACGTTGATATTCTTGGGTAGACTCAAGGAGGTGGGAGACATTCTCCCAACATCATCATTACTCACTCTCATCTCAGATAATGTGCTAAGAAAGGAGCAGTAGAGGGAGGATAGTAGCCTTCCAATATGTCACTTTGGCATGGGAGATGTTGAAGAGGGGGAAAAATACATGACATATACTTTCTATGACATATCATCAACGTTGTCACTGTGGAGGATATATCCATATTGGAAATCCCAGCTATTGGTGGATTATTCAAAGGATCTTTTTTCTTGTATGATACTTGATGACCAGCTACATGAAGAGGGATATTTAGTCAGGGATGAGGTCATCTACTATCATGGTAGGATATTCTTATGTAGATCTTTGAAGCTCAAGGAGGAGTTAATACAAGCAGCTCATGAATATTTTCTCTTCAGCCACACTTATTCTATGAGAGCATACCACACCATCATGGAGGGGTACACTTGGGAAGGTTTTAAAGAGGAGATATATCAACATTTGAGGAGATGCATGGATCATGTGGAGATGGAGGATATACATAGCTCTTTGGGGGAGTTATCGCAACCACCTCTTCCCTCTTTTGGAATGAGAGGGGACTTATCTATGAGCCACCCCATTTGTATGAGCAAAGCATGTGGTAAGGGTCATGTTTGGTTGCGTAATGATTTATATAATGAATATGTGCAGTCCTTAACCATATATGTGCAGGCCATTGCTCCAAGAAGGAGTATTATTCCTTACAAAATTCATGGCCAAATTTGGGCCATAAACTATGTTGAGTATGGCCACTCCCTAAGAGGGTATAGGGGGATGATTTACTACTCAGGGTGCATTCCTAAAGCACCAAATATGTCTCACACTTTCATCCATAGTGAGATGATATGGGAAGCAAGTGAGTGGTGGGGAAACTACTTACCACCTCTTGATCTGATGCATTCAGGAGATGCACTACGCTGGTTCCACATGTGGGACTATGATCCAGCTCCATTTTTACATATTTTTGTTTGTATAAGCTTGGTTTTGATCCCATACATTGATAATGTACTTAGCCGTTTTATGGGAATGATTGGAGGAAGCATGGGAGATGGCATGGATACTACAATATATCACTTACTTATTTATAATTGGGCCATATGATTGTTTGGAGCACTTGGGATATGCCTCTTATGAAAAATTGGGAGGACCTTTTCTATGAATTACCATGTTGGAAGTTGATTCATTTCATTTGGATGATAGCATGGAGATGGGAGTATCTCATTGGGAATGAGATCCCTTATGCTTGTCATCACTCCTACCTTGAGGAGGCCATTGGACAACAAGAAGGTTTCCATATAGACCTTTCATTTTCTCATGATGAGAGCCATTTGGTTTATCCACCAAAGGAAAACTTGCACACATGGGGGGAACCATTGGGAGGAAAAATTGTGGTAGAATATTTGAAGTAATGGTGGAGACTATTTGATGAGGAGGCCGCAAGAGGAGGAGAGGATAATTTTTCTCCACCTTTATAGTTTCTTGAGGACAAGTAACATTTTGGAGGGGAGGACTGTAATATTCCTAAAATTTCACTTTTAGCTAAATGGAATATTATGGATCATTTTTTCACTAGGTATGTGAATAAATGGGTGGGGAGGCCCATAAATCTCCTTAGAAGAAATAAAAACACTTCAAGTGTGAAAGGAGACCTTCTAAGAAGCTAAATAAAGCACCTTTAAGTATGAACAAGGGTTGGTTCATGTTGAACAGGTCAACTTTGACCAAGTCAACAATGTTGTTATGAAGGAGTGGACATTAAATAAGGAATAATGCAGTTTTGGAGGGAGATGGATTACATGGCGGAAATGACCTAATTGAGTGGGGCCAAGGGCAAGGAAGCTCATAATCTATATAAGGAAGAGGATGGCAACCATATGGGGTGATGTTTTGGGTTAGTATTTTGTATGTGGTCTATTTATAATTCTTTCATTCTTCAGCTATTTAGTTTAGATTGTTGTGTTTTTTAGCATCGGGTGTTTCCACATTTAGGTTTCATACTAAGCTACAACTTTCTTCATCAGTGCAGTTTTTGCAGAATATTGTGCTGTGTTGCAGGGTGCAGCAGTGGAGAACTATATCGGGTGTCTTCAGAGCTAGTTTTGCAGTGGAGGAAGGTTTCCATCCATTGGAAGGCTTGTAAAGAAGCCCCTCGAGCTTTATTGGCACATTTAGTAGCAGATTAAGGATAATTTATCCCCTACAGCTCAGTTTCAACCCAGATTTGCATTATTTTAGGGAGTTGCAAGGGTAGTTGTAGTGGTTGTTTTGGGAGGTGATTTCTTTAGTGGAGGAACCATTCTTTCATCCAAAGGATCTATTGGAGAAGAGCTTTAGGTTTCTACATAAGCTTCAACAATATCTTCTCATTTTAGTTGTTGCAGCATATATTTAGCCCTAGAGTTACAACTTACATTGGCACATTGTATGCATTTTCTGGGAACCCTGTTGGGTTGTCTTGGAAAGATGATATAGTGCCAGAATCTATATGCTTATATTATATTTGAGCCTATATTAGTATTTTTGCATCATTGTATCATCTTTAGTTGTAGTTATACCCAATTTGACTGCATTGTAGCAACTCTCCGACATTTTGTATAGTAGCAACATCTCACCTTTGAAAGTGTTTATGTATTAGAGGCTTGTGTGATCGCACTCTATGATTGGTGCATCATCGTTTTGTACTTATTTGCTGCATATATGATCAATAATATGGCTTTATATTGGTCTCATGATCTCATTTGTTAAATACTTGCTGTTGCTTTCATTTTATGAGCTATAATGTTGCCTTCCCCATTTGGGAATATTACAGGATTAAGAGCTTGAAGTGAGCAATATGTTGAGATCCCTTGTTCTTATATATGCTCATGCCTTTTGTATTTCTCCCTTTTAGTCGTAGTTTATTTTGTTTTATATTTATAACTTTTTAGTTTCTTTTTCACTATGAACTGCACTTATGAGTTTCATTGACCTACTTTTTCGGTCATTAGAGGATAAATTAAATGCATCTGATCTTATCTATGCAACTCTGTCTAGCAATTATGTCACTGTTGTATCTTCAAAATTACTGCCAGAGGTTTCTCAGTTGTCATTTACATGCCTCATAATGTTCCATGCTTTCAATCTCAATGTGAATTGAGAAATACTCAACAACTTTAATTTAAATTCCTTTGGGATATTATTACCACTTGGCTCCCTCTCTAGACATACCTACACTCTAAATTTCATATTTCTTAACCATCCTACATATTATACCACTTGTAAGCTCCAATGGATGTAGATCAAGTGACAGGTCTTCACTTAAAAAAAATACAAATTAATGAAGCATTCAACTTTGGCATTCGAATATATATAGTAAGGAAATGACTGAAATGATATTTGATTAATTATGTACTAGTAACTACCTAAACTTGAGTCTAAAAGTAATAGTAATATATAGATTTTACATAAATAGTTATTTTCAAGTACAAGGTACAAAAATTGTTATTTTAATTTTAGTTGGAAAGACAGTCGTGCATCTAGGATCAATTGTTTGTACGGTGTCGTGCAACCAAAAATGCTACATTCTTGTTGAATTGTCTCTGATAATAAAATCAATTCTCATACTAATCAGTTTTGAATAGATTAAAGTCATGTTGAATTTAATAGTCATTTTCAAGCTGCTTTTTGTTATCATTCTTTCTTATCAAAAAATTAAGCATGCAATTCCAGCGCACCATCTCCCACATACTTCAAGCCATACTTAACTATGCCTTTCAAGTATCCACATGCTTAACATGTTTATAATTAGTCTTCTTAAGGTCAACCATGAATAGGGTCAAATTATTCACTGTGAAACATATGTTAGGCCTGGTATTCATGAGGTACATTGGGGAACCAATCAACTACATATACATAAAAGAATACACCAAATATGAAGCTAAATTAACATAGAACTTCAGATTTTGAACCACACTAGTAGCCAAGGGTTTGCAATCCAACATTAGAAATCTCTTCAAAATATATGCTATGTATTTCCCATGTCCAAGGAAGACCTCACTTATTCCCTAAAAAATATATAGACCTAGAAATTAATGCATAAGGTTTTTGTTCTTCATATCAAATTCACCATCTAGCTTGTTCTTGCATCGTGCATGTGCTTCTCAAAATTTCTTGTAAGGATCATATCATCTGCATACATGACCAAGACAAGAAAAATAGATTTATCATATAAATCATAAAAGGTTATTATCTGCAACAGTCTTGGTGAAACCCAAATGCAATAAGTTCTCATCAACACATGAGTACTATGCATGTGTTGCTTGCTTCAACCCATAAAGGACACTTTCAACCTCTCAATTGATAAAGGTACACTTCATCTTCAATCATGTCATTTAGAAAAGAAGTCTTTAGAAGGTGCTTGTCTTGCCAAAAATTGGTTGTGATATTTGAAATATAAGAGCAAAGATAACCTGCAAAAGATATTCTTATGATGCTAGTATGATGCTCTCACAAATGGTGTTGGTCCTCTAAAGGAAAGGGTTGTTGTTTCATATTTTTGTGCATGCTTTAGGATGAAAATATCATGCTTTATTTTGATATAGAATCCACAACAAGGGTTATATTACACTTGTTCACGATGCTTTATTGTTGGGCTTAGTTTCATCAAAACTTGTTGGAAATAACAATTGGATACTTTTGGGTCTTTTATCCTAGTTTGAACTATTTTTTACTAATTAATACGCTTTCCTTTCTTTAAACTAATCATTTTTCATTAACAGGTATGAAACAAACCTTTCATTTTTCAAAATTTGCATCTATCCTTCAAAGATAACACATCAGTATGTGTCATCATCATGCATGAGAGAATTATGAGTAGAAATATCATCATTAATGATAATAAATGAGACTAGTTATAGAAGGTGGCAGTTATCACCTCCCATCATGGAAACTTTGCATCGCCTCATAGAACTACTTTTTACTTGAGTGATAAAAACTATTTCTATCTCTTTGATATGGAATCATTTTACACAGTAAAAGCATCGAACTTGTGCATAATAGGTATTATGACGTCTATGCCCATAAAATTGTTGTTTTGATATTTGGTCATCTATTTTGTTTTATCTTCTTATAAATGTTGTTGTTGCAATCAAGTTTATACTTGTACTAACATGTCTATTTTATCAATAGGAGGACAAAGTGTTAGCCTTTGTACCAAGATATGGAGAATGTTGATGAAGACTGGAATGAATTCAATACTATTAAAAATATTATTATCTTCTCTCCACTTTGAAATGAGTATATAATTTCATTTCCTCATATCTATAACATGTTGGGAAAAATACTGAGAGGGGGGGGGGGGGGGGGTGGTGAATCAGTATTTACTGCGTATTCAAAAATTTCACTTTTTTCTTGCTTCTAAAACCCATACGCTACTTTCCTGATACAGACTCGCGTATATACGCAGATACCCTTTATGAAACTAGCGTATGCACAGAGATATTAATAAATAATCAATTCTTTACTAATATTCTGGCATGTATTCATTCATCAGATGTTTTATAGCAGTAGACATGAGCAGTAATAACAGAATGAAACATCACACAAAAGCATCACATATGAACACCATGATTTTTAGGTGGAAACCCAAGTCGGGAAAAAACCACCACTGCCGTTGTCTCAGCCTTCAATATTTTATTATAGAGAAAAACTTCTTACAATCATGTACTGGTGTAGACTTATACCAGCACGCAGGCACCCACCTGCAGAAGGCTACAACCTTCTCTTGTTTACCAGCCTCTCCTGGAAGGGAGCTTCAACCCCCTGCTCTTGTTTACCAGTCTCACCTGGAGGGGAGCTACTACCCCCTGATATTAGCACCAGCCTCTACTGATATTATTAGACTAAAGGCTTCAACCCTCAGATCCACTGCAGACCATGTTTCATCAATTTTCAAACTGGATCCAACAGCTCCAACACAACCCTTCACTCTTCAATAAACATACTTTTGACCAATGCTACAAACAGAACAGTGAACTCACTGTAACCAGAATATCAGAGTTAATCCAGACTTCAGATCAGACATTCAGAAACATATTCAACTTTGAAACCCCATTAATTCAGATTTCATACGCGCTTTTAGTATAACAGACCCGCGTATATACGCGTGTTTCATAAGACTAACCCGCGTATACTTCAGTAAATTTTTTTAAAATAAATTCCAACTGCACATACGCGTCTTTCCCTGAACAGAGCTGCGTATACATGCGCTTTTCACGAAACCAACCTGCGTATGGATCTCCAAAAGATAAAATTTGCACAACAGATCAAATCTATGAACTTACCTAGATTTCTTCGACTTCTTCAACTGATTTGCGCCAGGTCTTTATCACTTCTCTTCATATCATCCAAGAGATTCACCATTTCAAGATCTAGAGATCTTGAACCTTCATTATGTTCATAGATGCTTCATAGATTCAGGTCTATCAATTAAGAGCAGAATTTAACCATACAGATATACTCCAGAGTGAAGTATTCATTAAACCCCAGACATATGCTCATTGCTCTCTTTTTTTCATACTTTGCACAATGAATTTCTTCTCTTTATATAGGTTTACCCTTTTTCAATACCATGAGCCAAAACCACATTACTTCCGATGGTATTCCTGGACGGGGTCACATAGACGAATCATTACTCAATACAATGGGTCAATACCATGGTGGTTACCCCTAGTTTTGCACTTTATGAGCGCTTTTGCCCATACACAACTTGGCACGTTATTTCCCGCGTGCATACGCGACTTTTCCTAGACAAATTCGCGTATGCCTTAATACATACTCTTTTTATCATTGTTTCTACACATACTGAATTTCCTTTCATCCTTACATCATATCACATCAGATTTACATCATTACCAAGTCCATCAAGTAAAGAACAACTTCATCAAGTGGGTTGTCATCATCTTCATCAAGTGGGTTGCCATCAAGGACAACACTCAGCATCATATTGCCAAAAATATCCCCCTTTGGACTTGATGGCAACCACGATGGTGTTTGATTACTACCGCAGATAGATACATTGTATAACACCATGTCGATAGATACATTGTATAACACCATGTCATTCTCCCCCTTTGACATCAAGGGCAAAGGGCGGATCAAAAGAAGGAAGTGCTTTGCAGATCTGATGTGTACTAAAAGTATCATGCTCCCCCTGAGTTCATGCTGTGTTTTCAAACATATTTTACAATGAAGTACTTGACTCTATGACCTTCCTATCACCAAGGACTCATACTTACATCAAAGATCCAACCAAGTGAATTTACATAAGAGACTCAAATACCCAACCAAGTGGGTTTACATATTTCAACTCAACTACTCAACCAAGAGGGTTCACAAAACTGACTCAACTACCCAACCAAGTGGGTTTACAAATAACAAGTTCTTACAAGACTAAATATTACAATTGTACATCATGGGTCTCAACAAGACTTGTTCATCAAGATACAAATATGACTTTACATGACCAATACTAGAAAGACCTCAAGAGAGAGATCACATTTTAGAATCATCATAATGCCAACAATGCATTACACTCAGCAAGGCTAATGCTCCCCCTGAAAATGTGCATCCAAGAAGCTTTTCTATATGACCAAGGCTCCCCCTTTGCTTGTGCATCCTGAACACTTTCAACAAATCATCAAGGCATCTTCACCCAAAATCAGAGAATGAAACAGAATAGAAGAGCTGAAATACCAACAGTGACTCCAAACAGCCTTAGAGATACCAAACAGTATTGTAGCTGGGCTGAATAATGTTGACCCCAAACAAAAATTGCCAGCAACCAACAATACGTGGCTTTATATGATGAAACTCGCGTATATACGTGACTGTCTTTCATGGAACCCGCGTATACAATCTAATCTTCTGAATTTAATCAGATTTGATCTTCTGAGAGGCAGAGACAACACCCAACTTCTGTCTGAGATATTCGAATGCTTCCCTGGGTAGAGGTTTGGTAAAGATATCAGCAGCTTGTTCTTTGGAGGGAACATACTCCAACTTCACCTTTTGTTCAAGCACTTGTTCACGTAAGAAGTGATACTTGATGGGGATGTGCTTGGTCTTCGAATGCATAACAGGATTCTTTGAGATACTGATGGCACTTGTATTATCACACATAATGGAGATAGGAGAAGTACATTTGATTTGAAAATCTCCCAAGGTTTGCATCATCCAAAGGAGTTGAGTGCAACAAGATGCGGCAGCCACATATTCTGCTTCAGCAGTAGATAAGGCAATGGAACTTTGCTTCTTACTGAACCAAGATACCAACCGAGACCCCATATAGAATGCACCACCACTTGTGCTTTTTTGATCATCAACATTTCCAGCCCAATCTGCATCAGAGTAAGCATGAAGAGTAAGATCAGCATTCTTTGGATACCATAGTCCAAAGTCTTGAGCTCCTTGCAGATATTTGAATATTATTTTGACAGCCTGAAGATGAGACTCTTTTGGATCAGCTTGGAATCGTCCAACAATCCCAACAGCATGCATAATGTCTGGTCTAGTCCCGGTGAGATAAAGTAGACTTCCTATCATTGATCTGTATTCTGGTTGATTCACTATGGGAGAATCATCATGAGAACTGAGATTGCATCCGGTTATCATTGGTGTACTTACAGGCTTGCATTCTTCCATTCCATACTTCTTCAAAATTTGCTTAAGATATTTTTCTTGTGATAGGAATATGCCATCTATAGTTTGATGCACTTGCAAGCCAAGAAAGAATGTTAGTTCCCCAAGTAAAGACATCTCAAATTATTGCTGCATAACAGAAGCAAATTTTTGACTCAAGGATTCTTCATTACTCCCAAAAATGATATCATCAACATATACAATTACAAGCAAAAGTTTTTCATGTTCAATTTTTGTGTATAAGTTGCTATCAGCAGACCCCTTTGAAAATCCTTGTTGATGGAGATATTTGTCAAGACGATAGTACCATGCCCTTGGAGCTTGTTTGAGACCATATAGAGCCCTTTTGAGTTTACAAACAAGATTCTTATCATTTCCCAAAATGAATCCCTCTGGTTGTTCTATATAAACTTCTTCTTCAAGATCACCATTGAGGAAAGCAGATTTGACATCCATTTGATAGACTTTGATTTGTTGAGAACTTGAAAAAGCAAGAAACAGTCTTATGGCTTCAAGTCTAGCTACAGGAGCAAAAGTTTCTTCAAAGTCTATACCTTCTTGTTGAGTGTACCCTTTGCAAACCAATCTGGCTTTGTTTCTTATAACATCCCCATTTTCATTTAATTTGTTCTTGAATGTCCATTTGGTTCCAATGACATTTTTATCATGTGGCCTTGGTACCAATTCCCAAGTGTGATTCTTTTCAATTTGATCAAGCTCTTCATTCATGGCTTGAATCCAACATTCATCTTTGCTAGCTTGATTGAGATTTTGGGGTTCAATTGTGGATAGGAATTCCAGATAGCTAGAATATCCCACAAGAGTCCTCCTTGTTTGTACACCCGATTCCTTGTTTCCCAAAATTTGAGATTCAGGATGATTCTTTTGAACATATCTGGATGGAGCCTTTTCTGATAAATCATCTTCAGGTTCTTCATTGGATCCACTGTCTATATCATTTCCAGTTGATGTAGAAGGACAAAAATCACCATCATTTTCTTCTGTTGCTGGTTTTTCCTCTTTAGGAGCTGCAGGAGACTCATCAATGACAACATCAATACATTCAACAATCTTTCGAAGCCTTTTATTGTAACATTTGTATGCTTTACTTGTAGATGAGTAACCAAGAAGTATCCCTTCATCTGATCTAGGTTCAAACTTGCCAAGATTTTCATCATTATTTTTGATAAAGCATTTACTTCCAAAAATTTTGAAATGCTTTACAGAGGGAGAATTACCATACCAGAGTTCATACGGAGTTTTGTCACTATTTACCCGAACATGTGACTTGTTGAGAATATTTGCTGCTGTATGTGCTGCTTCTCCCCAGAACATGTCGGGAGTTCCAGAATCATCAAGCATAGCTCTAGCCATTTGTTGAATTGTTCTATTCATTCTTTCTGCTACGCCATTTTGTTGTGGAGTGCCTGCTACAGAGAACCGTCTCTTTATGCCATGTTGTTCACAAAATTCAAAGAATTCATTTGATGTATATTCTCCCCCTCGATCAGATCTAAGGCATTTGATTTTTAGATCTAATTCATTTTCAACCAGAGCTTTGAAGACCTGAAATTTCTCAAATGCTTCATCTTTGTGTTTAAGCAACCCAATCCAACACATTCTAGAGAAATCATCAATAAATAAGATATAGTATTCTTCTCCACGTGGTGACTTTTTCCTCATAGGTCCACAGATGTCAGTATGAACAAGCTCAAGAGGCCTACTTGATGATCCTTCTTTGGCATTAAATTGTACTCTAGTCTTCTTACCAAACTGGCAGGATTTGCATATGATATTCTCTAGTAGAGTAATATTGGGAAGACCACGAACAGCTTGAAGTCTGCTTGCTTTGTTGATTTGAGAGAAGCTTAGATGCCCCAGCCTTCTATGCCATAGCCAATTTTCTGAAGATTTTCTCAAGTAACATTGATCTTTGCAGTTCTTCAATACATATAGGTTGCTTGGAGTTCTTTTCCCTTTTATAATAGTTCTACCTATATCCAGATCACGAACCACACATTCTTTTGAACTGAATACAACTTCTGTACCTTGATCACACATTTGACTTACACTTAATAGGTTATTTCTTAATCCATCCACATACATAACATCATTAGCCTTCACCTTTTCTTTTAGAAACACAGACCCTTTTCCTTTAATTATAGTAGGATTATCATTTCCAAATGTAACTTTCTTTTCCTTTTCTAGAGCATTATATGAAAGAAGTTTTCTTTTGTCACCTGTCATGTGTCTAGAGCACCCACTATCAATGTACCATTGATTTTCTTCACCTTCTGCAAATAACGCTATCCCACAATTTTCAACCTGTAATTCCTTCTTTTTCCATACTTTGGAACTTGAAGGAAAATGTTGTTTTGGATGGACTTTGATCCTGCATTCATATTCTTCATGCCCAAAGTTATTGCAATAAGCACATTCAAATTCATTTTGAAGAGGAGAAAATTTGTTATAAGTGTTCCTTTTTTGTTCAATATCCATCCTTTTCTTTCTTGCTTCTCTTGTCATGATGGTTTTATATGCAACACATTGAACAGCTTTATGACCAAAATTGTGACATGAGAAACATTGTCCATTGAAGTAGAAATTTCTGCGATCATGAAATATTCTATTTGAATTTACCTGTTGATTGTTGCTTTTTTGAGAGATATCCCTGTTGGTGTTCCTTGTATTGTGATGATCATGCTTTACCTGTGAAGATTCTTTATTCCCTTGTTGTGAGACTGAATGAAGTAAACCAGTTGTAGCAGCTTTTAGATAGTTTGGTGCTGAAGCCTGAGAGGATTCTCCGGTATATCCAAGACCTGTCTTAATCAGAGGAGATCGTTGAACCTTGATAATCTCATCTAAGTTTTCAGATCCTTTAGCAAATCTAAGATTCAGAGTCTTTACTTTCTCAAGTTCTTTTCTTAGACTTACTACTTCACATTCTAATTTTTCATTATGTTTCTTTGCTTCTTCATTCTGCCTTTTCAGAGTCTCTATGATTATCTTACTTTCTTCCAAGCATATTTTGAGTTGATTGTTTTGATCAAGAAAATCGTTGTCATCTAGAGCATTCATAAAAGCATCCTTATCATCTCTAGAGTTATTTTCAAATGCCATGAGAAGTCTAAGATCTTGTTCACATTCTTCCTCACTGTCAGATAACTCATCACTGTCTTCATTTGTATAGTAGATTTTCTTAGTGCTAGACCGGTTTTTATTTCTTCTTGCTACTACTTTCTCCTTAGCAGATGTTTCTTTATAAGGACATTTTGTAGCATAATGACCAACTCTTCCACAATTGAAACATTTGAAAGGAAGCTTACCTTTGAATCTTCCAGTTCCTAGTTGGAGTTTTCTCACAAAGTTTGCCTCATCTTCTTCTGAGATATATCCTGACCCTTTCAGTTTTTTAACTTCTTTCCCTTTTGTAGAAGCTTTAAAAACAACTTCTTTGAATTCAGATGGTCCTCCTCTCCTCATTTCGTATGTAGTCAATATGCCATGAAGTTGCACCATAGTGAGATTTTGAAGGTCCTGTTTTTCTTCAAGAGCAGAAACTTTTGACTCAAACTTGGTCGTTAGTGATCTCAAAATTTTCTCAACCAAAGTGGATTCGGTTATTGTTTCTCCCAGATTTCTCATACGATTTACAACATCATCAACATGTAAGAAGAAACCAGCAATATTCTCATCACTATGCATTTTTAAATTTTCATACTCAATTCTGAGAGATTGAAGTTTTGCACTTTTTACCTTTGCATCACCTTCATAGCTTAGGATGATTTTGTCCCATATCTCCTTTTCTATATTTAGCTGCATGAATTTGACAAATTCTGCTTCAGTTAGACTTCCAGTTATAGCATTGACCGCTTTTGCATTTGATTCATAATTCTTTCTTTCAGTTGGATCTGTTGGTGTAGCAACTGGATATTGATATCCTTGTTCAACAATGGCCCATATATCTGCTCCCATGGACTGAAGATAGGATCTCATCCTTATTTTCTAGAAGATTAAATTGCTTCCGTTGAAGAGTGGAGGTTTGATAGATGCTGTTCCCTCGTGATTTCTCATCCTGCTTGATCTTCCTTCTAGCGGTTAAGCTTTTTCAAAAGGACCTGCTCTGATACCAATTGTTGGAAAAAACACTGAGAGGGGGGGGTGAATCAGTATTTACTGCGTATTCAAAACTTTCACTTTTTTCTTGCTTATAAAACCCATACGCTACTTTCCTGATAGAGACTCGTGTATATACGCGGATACCCTTTCTGAAACTAGCGTATGCACAGAGATATTAATAAATAATCAATTCTTTACTAATATTCTGGAATGTATTCATTCATCAAATTTTTTATAGCAGTAGACATGAGCAGTAATAACAGAATGAAACATCACACAAAAGCATCACATATGAACACCATGATTTTTAGGTGGAAACCCAAGTCGGGAGAAAACCACCGCTGTCGTTGTCTCAGCCTTCAATATTTTATTATAGAGAAAAACTTCTTACAATCATGTACTGGTGCAGACTTATACTAGCACGCAGACACCCACCTGCCGACGGCTACAAACTTCTCTCGTTTACCAACCTTTCCTGGAAGGTAGCTTCAACCCCCTGCTCTCGTTTACCAGTCTCACCTAGAAGGGAGCTACTACCCCCTGATATTAGCACCAACCTCTGATGATATTATCAGACTGAAGGCTTCAACCCTCAGATCCACTGCAGACCACGTTTCATCAATTTTCAAACTGGATCCAACAGCTTCAACACAACCCTTCACTCTTCAATAAACATACTTTGCCCAATGCTACAAACAGAACAGTGAAATCACTGTAACCAGAATATCAGAGTTAACCCAGACTTCAGATCAGACATTCAGAAACACATCCAACTTTGAGACCCCATTAATTCAGATTCCATATGCGCTTTTAGTAAAACAGACCCGTGTATGTACGCGTGTTTCATAAGACTAACCCGCGTATACTTCAGTAAATTTTTCAAATAAATTCTAACTGCACATACGTGCCTTTCCCTGAACAGAGCCGCGTATACACGCGCTTTTCACGAAACCAACCTGCGTATGGATCTCCAAAAGATAAACTTTGCACAACAGATCAGATCTATGAACTTACCAAGATTTCTTCGACTTCTTCAACTGATTTGCGTCAGGTCTTCATCACTTCTTTTCAGATCATCCAAGAGATTCACCATTTCAAGATCTAGAGATCTTGAACCTTCATTATGTTCATAGATGCATCATAGATTCAGGTCTATCAATTAAGAGCAGAATTTAACCATACAGATATACTCCAGAGTGAAGTATTCATTAAGGCCCAGACATATGCTCATTGCTCTTTTTTTTTCATACTTTACCTGATAATTTATTCTCTTTATATAGGTTTACCCTTTTTCAATACCATGACAAACATTACTTCAATGGTATTCACGGGCAGAGGGTCACATAGACGAATCATTACTCAATACAATGGGTCAATACCATGGTGGTTACCCCTGGTTTTGCACTTTATGAGCGCTTTTGCCCATACGCGACTTGGCACGTTATTTCCCGCGTGCATACGCGACTTTTCCTAGACAAATCCGCGTATGCCTTAATACATACTCTTTTTATCATTGTTTCTACACATACTAAGATTCCTTTCATCCTTACATCATATCACATCAGATTTACATCATTACCAATTCCATCAAGTAAAGAACAACTTCATCAAGTGGGTTGTCATCATCTTCATCAAGTGGGTTGCCATCAAGGACAACACTCAGCATCATATTGCCAACA